>JAVTVY010011552.1:0-54412 GCA_036873755.1 Hanleya hanleyi
AGCACGACCAGTACCAGTCTCAGGCTCAACAAGACAGTCGAGACTAGCCTTTACAACAGGAGAGGGGAGGGGGGAACAGGCACAAGTTTGACTTTTTCCCAGGGAACACGCAGTCTATCCTCGTAATTGAGATCAATGTTTGGTTGGAAGGTCTCCTGGGAAATCAGTCCCGCTAATTGTATTAACATGTCCGTCAATCTTGGTCCGCAGGCGCTCACACAAAACATACCTATACATGGTGAAAAAGTACTGTACTCTATCAATCATTATTAGTAGCTACATGTACTTTGTTTAATGGAAGAATTCTAACTACTGCAACCAATTTACACTGTTTAATTTGAAGAGGGTTATTAGCAAATAAGTATACTGATATAAAGGTTTTAAATCCAGTTCTAACCAGACAATAATTGAAAACATACAAGTACATAGACAACAGCTGTCTCGAAATGGTTTCCGTCTTGGCTCTGCTGTTATGTTCACCTTCAGCCACAAAAACAGTGTTGTCTGGCCTGCATGTGCAACAGTCATTGACCTATTCACTTTTTGCAAGTGACAGTTTTGCGTAACTGTGTAAAACATTTATCAAGGGCTGTCTGGATTTCTAGGGTAGCTTTACAAAACATATCTACATGTCTACCTCTTGCACACCTCTCAAGTTATAATTTTGCCAAGGCGTGACATTTGAATATATCCACCTAGTAGACACATAAACTTTCTCGCATTTTTGTTTCATACCATTTTCATACCATTGTACATTTCACCCTTCACGGAGGCAATGAATGGATACTTTACAACCAAGTCTAGGAAAATTTTGAAAACGCAGACTCCTTTTTCTGCAAACTGGAGCAATTTTGAAGGATTCTTGGTTATTTAAAAAATAATTTCATGAAAATGCCCAGATGTGTGAGATTTTGATATAGCTGGTCAGAGCGTGAGAGAGATGCCAAATGTGTGAGGCTTGATAGGTCTGCTCCTGTTTGAAGTAACAAAGAAACATAAATTGGAATGACACAGCTGGCATGTTTTACGTTGACCTAATATGTCTCATGCTTGCCATGGGAACAGAGAATGACTGTTCGGCCAACATGATGAGCTTTGTCTGAAAAGTCCGGAACATTTGTGGACCAAAAGCTGTAAGAATGTATTAGTATAATATTTTTACTACCGACTAGAAGAGCATTTATGACTAGAATGAATTTAGCATTTGTTTTCAACACAGAAAATTGCGGGGAAAATGTTCCTGTGTTGTTGAGGAGGGAGGTAAATGTACTCACTCCATTATGGACAAATGGTTTTCAGTAACATAGCAACTACTGCTACAGTGTAAACTTCTCCCCTATATATATATATATATATGTTTTGCACACGACACGCTTACACCGAAGGTTAGAATATTTTGTATTTAAAAAATGATTTACGTCAGTAGCTCATTATTCTTAATGCAATATGCTCAATCTGCCCATTGGAATTTTATTTATCCTCTGGAGAATACAATACATGTACATACGTACATTTAAGAAAAACTGAGTCACGATTGCAAAATACCACGAATACATATGTATGATGAATACAACGGATGCGCAAGTACTCCTTGTAACTGCCACGGAGAGATAATTTCTGGGTGTTCCTCATACCTGTAAATTACCCAATATTTGTTCATATATATATTGCGGGATTTTTTTTGCATAATCAATATTTTGACGGTCCTGAGCTTATGAAGAACTCCGATTGTACACTGAGACTATTGAATGGCCTGCCTCTAACCATTATTCCTGCTGTATTTACACAGTTAATGTGCAAGTCTTGTAATTATGCTGCCTCGGATAAATACATTTTGCTGTCGAGGCTTAATTGGACTCGGCCAAAGTGATCGATTATCCCTCCCCATTCTCCACTAGATTATTTACCCGAATTAATTTGCCAAAGTATGAGTGATATGCGAATAAAGCACTTCATCACCAGCCTGCACAGCCAGGTAATATTATAATATGCAACATAATTTCCAGTCGACATTGCTGCTATTTCAATAGCCACAGATCCATCTCTTTATGAAATCTAATTATATGCCTGTTTTGCCAAAATGAAATCCCATACCTCAATTTGGCCTTTTTTAAATATAATCCACATGTATCTCACTAACTTGCTGCATTTGATCTGAGTGAGTGAGTGAGTGAATAGAATTTAACGTCACTTTCAACAGTATTTCAGCTATATCGACGAACCAACTAAGCACCACCCAGCCCAGTTGTGTTCCTGCTACTTCAAAGAAGAAATCTTGGAACCAGACACCCTCCATCCACCCTATAAAACACTGAGGACATCGCACAAGACACAGACAGGACGCTTACACGGTGCAATAAAGACAAGTGATATTACAGTGCTAGATATCACATTATCAAGTTCCTGTTACTTCTCAGCAAAATGCATTGGCATTTGATCTGATGAATTAATTGATGAAAACTCAGATATTAAATGTCTTTGCCTTCAATTTTTGGTTTAATTTAAGTTTTGGAAATTTACACCAAATTGTAATAATTAATTAATAATTAAACGTGGGGCTCCACCTGATCAAACTCTTTTTGGAGTTGTAATTCATTGTGGGGTGCCAGAATTATATACCAACATTGCAGACTACACACAAATTTCAATTTTCTGCCAAGAAATGCTAAAACGCTATATATGAGGCTCGTGCGAGGGTTAGTTTTGGAGATAGAGGGTTGGGCTTGGTACCCCGGGGTTGGGACAGGATGCCGAGGGTAGTGGATGGGTTGAATTGGTGTAGCATGATGTAAGCTCCAGGAATATATAAGGGTAGGGGTCGGGCGAGGCTTAGTTTAGAAGATAAGATAATGAGGCTTGATGATGCCCCGGGGATGGGGACATGTTCCTGAGGGCAGTGGATGGGTAGAATAAGTGTAACATGGTGTAAGCTCCAGGAATATATAAGGGTAGGGGGTCTGGTGAGGCATAGTTTAGGAGATAGCTGGGGCTTGGTGCCCTGGGGGTGGGAACATGTTTCCGGGCATAGTGGATGAGTTGAGTGCAACATGGGTAAGATTCCAGAATATATCCGAGTTCGGGGCGGGGCTTAGTTCAAGAGACATAGGGTGAGGCAGAGAAGCTGTGGACAGGGATAGAGATACCCGCAGACATCACTCTGATCCCTATATCGTGCTTTTCACAGCTAAAGCTACAGGTTTGATAAAAACTAACCTCCTTGTCTTCTAAGCTTGGGATTGACATGTTTTTTCGGTTTCGGCTCAATCTTTGGATGTAAGAAGTAGTCTGCCTTGTTGCCATAGAGACGGTAGAGCTGAGCATGGTGCCATGGCAATAAGGGTGCCTTGCCCTGGCCTTGAGATGTCGCAAATGCCTCATCGTCGCCAATTTCGTCATCTTCTGCCAGACAAGGGCTGAGACAGTGTGTGCGGAATGAGGGCGTCCTCAGGATGGATTTTGAGGGCATTTCTCCAGCAACTGGTCTCTTGCTCTGTGAGAGATCGTAGCTGGACAGTGCTGTAGTCTTGGCCAATGATGTGATGTGATGACCCGCAGGGGGCTCCGGTGAACTTTCCTGCCTTTTCTTTGACTTTCGGAGCTCATGTGCACTTCTACGATCATCCTCTGTTCAAATACAAGGTAGAATACATTTAACAGGCTACCACACGGTCCAATGCCATGTGCATGAAATAAATACTGGATGCTGAATAATACGAACTGTCATACCAGGGTCCGAATTAGGAAATTTGTGATGACCTGCTATTTTTTTTCCATCAAAAAAAAAAATCGCAGGTCAAATCTAACATCACCTGCTATTTATGAAGTTGGACAGCTATTTTTTTTTCTACATGTGCAAATCCACCAATAAGGCCTCTGTTAATTAATCTTTAGCTTCTCATGACCTTGGGAGGAAATTATGATGATGCTGAATGCTGTAATTATTAATTATTTGACTGCATTAAGACATTGCAATAAAGAAGAAGTTTTATGTATGTGATATTACTGTCAAACTTCACTAAAACTTCGCTGACTGTCCAACTAAAAATGAGGTGGGCGTTTTTTATATTTATTATTATTAATTTTATTTATTTGTTCTATAAAAACTTCGAGCACCAATGGAAAGTTGATGTCAACTTTGATATGTCAAAGACAACTATTTCCCCTAATTTCTGCAATTAGAACTGCAAAAGCTTTGTTGTTGACTAAATCATGTGAACTATATTTACTTATATTCATCAAAAGTCTCCCCTTGTAAGAGTCCCGTTGGAATTATCAATTAACTGAAATGTCCGCTTAGAAAAACTTCAGCTTGTGAATAGAAGCCCAAGAAAAAAAGCCAGCAATATTATTTACCATCTGTACTAACTGGGGAAAAAACCTCAGATAGTCCGATTCCGTTTCGTAACAGGTCCGACTTTTGCATGCACCGGACTACCGCGCAAGAATTGGCACGCAACCGGAAGTGTTTTATGGTTTTTGCTGGATGAAATCCTACTTTCCGCATGCGACAGATAGATTTTTTTGCAACTTGTCACCGAAAAAATTCACGCGCCGGCAGCGGTAGGTAGGCAGGCGTTATTTCGACCGCTGCCTTGTTCTGCAGATTTTATTTTTTTAGTGGAGTATTTGTACGATGATATCGCCCACGAAGAATTCAATTTACGTTGTGTGCTACGGAAACAAAATTATATATAGGTAGGAATGGCCAGAAAAATTATGGCCTGCTACTTTCGGTCAAGATTTTCTTTTTTAGCAGGTCATTTTCTACATCGCCTGCTTTGTCAAAATTTTGGCCTGCTTTTAGCCAATAGCAGGCCGCCATTTCGGACCCTGCATACATGTAGTTAAGCAAGGGAATCTTTCACACATTTGATTCATATTGATTGTGACGTCGCTATAGGACGTTCGGGTTCTGGATGTTTTTAGAAATGAATAATCGAGAAGTACAAACATCCCACAAAAGACATTAAGTGAATGATGGGAGGACAAATGTAGGTCATCTGCTTATCCAATCACTTCAAAATTATAATAAATTACCCTTTAAATTATGATCAGATAACACCAGGCTGATTAAAAAAGAAAAATCGTTTATCATCATCACCTCATATTTTCTCGCTGCCCTGTGTCTAAAATACATTTTTATTCAAGCTCCAAGTGCACATGCCATAGAAGCACAAAATGATATACCGGTATATTTTGAAAATTACATTAACAAAAACATGCTTTTTTCATGGCATATGTACATGTAACACCTTGTGCCAGAAAAAATATTTATGCCCCCCCCTCCCCCCGCTCTTCCTAGCAAGCAGGTGATGATATAAAAGGAGTGATTGTATTTAATGAGCTTAATAAATTATTTTTATAGTGGTTTGTTTCTAAGTTCTCACTCCATTAACTTGCTGTTATAAAAGAAAAGATTACTTGAATACAGCTGCCGGGCGCATGGAGAAAATAAAAGATAGTGCCACGGCATTGTAGCTCATCTGACTGTAACTGGAGAAAGTAGCTGTGAGAAATTTTTACTAAAGAACTGCAACAGATTAGTTTCTAACTTGTGTTGTCCCCCTTGAACATTAAATGACGAATGCAGTAATTTCCTGAGATTTCATCATAAAGTTTCATGGGAAATTCAAGATGTGGCCATATTGGATATTTTCAAAATGGACCAAAAAAGGTATCTTGTACAACTGGACCACAAGGAGAACCTGTGTGTCAAATTTGAGAAAGATCAATGCAGTAGTTTTGAGAAATCGCGATAAAGTTTCATGGGGAAATCCAATATGGCCACCAGGTGGCCATCTTGGATTTCCCCATGAAACTTTATCGCGATTTCTCAAAAATCCCGGATTTTCGAATCAAATAACAAAAGGTATCTTGCACAACTAGACCCCAAGGGGAACCTGGGTACCAAATTTTGAGAAAGATCCATGCAGTACAGTTCCTGAGAAATCGCAATAACCAAGTTTCATGGAGAAATCCAAGATGACCGCCTGGTGGCCATATTGGATTTTTGAATCAGACCACAATCTTGCACAACTAGACCCCAAGGGTAACCTGGGTACTAAATTTGAGAAAGATCCATGCAGTAGTTCCTGAGAAATCGTGATAACATTGTTTCATCTGGAAATCCAAGATGGCCACCTGGTGCCCATATTGGATCTTTGAATCAGATCACAAAAGGTATCTTGCACAAGTAGATCCCAAGGGTGCATTCCACACCTAAATGATGTGCGGCTAAAAACAGGCATGGGTGCGAATCTTCGGCCACAAATAGATGTAAAATCTTTAACAAAAACCCTGTAAAAGTATATATTTTCTAAATGGGCACACCCGTGCCATTATTTCAGAAGACTTGTGAGCTATTGAAATTGAATAGAAAATACGTACAATCCTCCTTAAACCTTCTTCAACTTTTCTGAAAAACTCCATAAAATATATGAAAATGTGTCAAATTTTAACCGCAACCCAGAGAAAACGTATGAAATGATTTTCTTTTTATGTATGTTAAAGTGTTTCCCGTCCAGAGAACAATTTAAAATGGAGAAAAAAACAGGGGGTCGACCTACTCGTTTTTTGTAAAATTTTATCGCCATAAAGGAATCATCATTTTCGCTTCCCGAAAAAGTGCGGATTTTGGCCCGCCAGATATTCAATTCCGGACACGATTGACTCTGTAGTGGCGAGTGGGTGCGATAAACAAGCAATTGTTATATCCTCGTTTGAAGAAATGGTTACGTCCAGCAGGATGATACTATAGATATCAGCTAGTAGAAAGGTAAGAAGAATTACCATGCTGTCAAAATCGGGCGTCCTTCCTTATTATAAAATTAGGGAGGGGCCATTTGTGCGAAACCGTGGCCTAGTGTGGAGTGCACCCTTAAGGCTAGGGTGTTTTCTCAGAAATTCTGTTCTCCAGGCTATGACAATGTAGGAGTGTTTGCGAGTTTCTTGGTATGCGGCACTTGCTTGTAGTATGCAGTTTTATCGGATATCCCGCCAATCACTTTCCCCCTACCCCATCTTTGGTTTTGCGACTTTTGCTGAAAAATCACGAGTTTACGAGCTCAATAAGAATATCATAGCATTATGCATTGACCGTGACAATCAGACCGATGTACAAAGATCGGGAGTGGTGACCAGCTTTCGAATGAGGCATCAGGAGCAAAATAAACGCAAAAATAGCTGAAATTCGAGCCAAATTGTCAATAATTTTTCATTCCGACTTTTCCAAAAGATTGGGGGTTGGGAGTACAAACTTCGAGATAAAAGGGACAAAACCAGAATAATACGCTCTCATTCACTCTAGATCAGGGTGTTGGTGTGATCCGTATTGAAAATTAATCACTTTGACATTCACATTGACAATAATAGAACATACAGGTCACTAATCGTAACATACATGCCTAACCAAGGGGAGGTAATTCTGTATAGGTCTAAATAGCATATATGCAAGGCCAATGCTATCATACCATGTAGTATGCATAGAATCGAAACATTTCTGACTAAGATGAACGATCTTTACGATCCTGTTCCATATCAAGTCATTACAAGGTCAGAATAAGCGCTTTTATCGAGTGTAGTGTAGGAGGACATACAATATTTGGCCTACTCGTGTATTATAACCGCGCAATGGAGCCTACATTAAGGGTGCATTCCACACCTAAATGATGTGCGGCTAAAAACAGGCATGGGTTCGAATCTTCGGCCACAAATTGATGTAAAATCTTTAACAAAAACCCTGTAAAAGTATATATTTTCTAAATGGGCACACCCGTGCCATTATTTCAGAAGACTTGTGAGCTATTGAAATTGAATAGAAAATACGTACAATCCTCCTTAAACCTTCTTCAACTTTTCTGGAAAACTCCATAAAATATATGAAAATGTGTCAAATTCTAACCGCAACCCAGAGAAAACGTATGAAATGATTTTCTTTTTATGTATGTTAAAGTGTTTCCCGTCCAGAGAACAATTTAAAATGGAGAAAAAAACAGGGGGTCGACCTACTCGTTTTTTGTCAAATTTTATCGCCATAAAGGAATCATCATTTTCGCTTCCCGAAAAAGTGCGGATTTTGGATCCCAAGGGGAATCTGTGTATCAAAGTTGAGAAAGGTCAATGCAGTACTTCCTGAGAAATCGCAATAACAATGTTTCATGGGGAAATCCAAGATGGCCGCCTGGTGGCCATATTGGATGTTCGAATCAGAGCAGAAAAGGTATCTTACACAACTAGACCCCAAGGGGAACCTGTGTACCAAATTTGAGAAAGATCCATGCAGTACTTCCTGAGAAATCGCAATAACAATGTTTCATGGGGAAATCCAAGATGGCCGCCTGGTGGCCATATTGGATTTTTGAATAAGACCACAAAAGGCATCTTGCACAACTAGACCCCAAGGGGAACCGGTGTATCAAATTTGAGAAAGATCTATGCAGTAGTTCTTGAGAAATTGCGATAAAGTTTCATGGGGAAATCCAAGATGGCCCCCCTGGTGGCCATATTGGATTTTCGAATCAACTAACAAAAGGTATCTTGCACAACTAGACCCCAAGGGGAACCTGGGTACCAAATTTGAGAAAGATCCATGCAGTAGTTCCTGAGAAATCGTGATAACAATGTTTTGTCTGGAAATCCAAGATGGCTGCCTGGTACCCATATTGGATTTTTGAATCGGACCACAAAAGGTATCTTGCACAACTAGACCCCAAGGGGAACCTGTGTACCAAATTTGAGAAAGATCCCTGCAGTAGTTCTTGAGAAATCGCGATAACAAAGTTTCATGGGGAAATCCAAGATGGCCGCCTGGTGGCCATATTGGATGTTCAAATTGGACTAAAGTACACATGTTGCACAACTAGACCCAAAGGGGAACCGGTGTACCAAATTTGAGAACGATCCATGAAGTAGTTACCGAAAAATAATGATGACAAGATTTCACAGGCAAATTCAAGATGGCCGCCATGGCAGCCATATTTAAAATCGTATCGACACGCCATGAACAAATTCTGGTGTACTTATTGGGGGGAACATGCGTGTCAAGTTTCAGCTTAATCGGTCAAGCGGTTTCAGAGAAGAAGATGTTTACGGACGACGCACGACACACGACAGATGGCGGACAATCAGGCCATGACATAAGCCCATCGGGCCTTCGGCCCAGATGAGCTAAAAATCCAGTGATTTAATTCAGATAGAATATACCATTCGATCGCTTCTTATGACGCATCGTGTAACTTCTTATGACGTGTCATGATATTCTCAACATGGGGTAGAGATGGAGGAAAGCAATCATTCCCATATCTGGATAACATTGAATAATCGTAATATTACTGGATGACAGTTATTGACGGCAAATCAAGTTAGTCCGCTCTTGTTCACATGGCATAGATGTGTATGGTGGACAAAATATAAGGTAATGTCTTACCGAGAGACTGCCTGCAGATCTTCTGTAAGGCTTCATCCCGGGCCTGTTTATTGGCTTTCTTCGCATCTCTTTGCTGGAAGAAAGAAAATGAGTGGACATGAAGACAATGTACTTTCATCATAATAATTAATTAGGCCATCCACAATAATATTTCTGTTTCCAGTAACCCTACCTACCCATATATTTTGCAGTCAAAAAAAAAAAAAAAAAAAACCGTTTGGGTAGACAATTTTTTTCATTTCTATGTTTCCCAGCAGTACTCCGTGAAATACTACGCAAAAATCGACTAAAAAAAAAAAAAAAAAAAATCCTGCCTACCTACCTACCCAAATTTTCTAAAGTTGGTTACTGGAAACGAAAAATATTATTGTGGATTATACAAGATCATACAATGTAGGCCTTCATGCATCTATCTTGGAAACTTATAATATTCCTGCACCGGTTCAATTTCCTGACTGTTAGAATGAGAAAAGATTCCAAATGATGCTGGAATGATTATTGAAAGATTTTTCATAACTGCATACACTGCTGTGGATGTGGGATGATCATTATTTTCATTGTTGCATCATGACAATCAAAGCCTGCAGCCAATGAGAGGATATCTGACACGTCCATTTGTGGAGCTGATTTTTGAGGATGTCTGTCAATGACACAAGACAGACAATACCTGTAAATACTCGATTTTTGAGGATGTCTGTCAATGACACAAGACAGACAATACCTGTAAATGAGTATTACGTGAAGCAAATGAACAAGAAATCTGTAACAATAGATTAGGCTAGCTAGACGGTACTGACACACATCAAACTGGCTACACCACTAGACTCTTGCAAAGTGGCTGCATACGAAAGATGAGACATGGAGTCAGATCATGGATGAGACTAATTATGTACATTTCATTTGCTGGGTATTCGATGCACCATTCAATCTTTGTTATGAATCTACATGCCTTTGAACACAGCACATTAATTTGCCCTGCACATTTACGTACATGTAAGCATAGAAACAGAGAAATTGCAGGTCTTGCATTTTGATGGGGATTTGATGTTCGGCCTTTTTTTTTTCAGCCCCGTAACAATAATTGAACCTTTTAATAATTTAATTACTCTATTAAATTAAAATTTTGAAGACAAAATTCAAAGTTCACTTCCTGTGCCATCTTTGATGTACATATTTTGTGGGTGTGGTTACTGTTGTGGAATGATCAATAATTCTGGCCAGGCATAATTGGACTAAAAGAGTGATGAGAAATATTGCCATGTTTGAAGATTTCAGGGTTCACAACACGTTCACAGATAAATCATCTGGTCTTGTCTCAGGTTTGACTGTTTACATCATTATTTTGCTGCTGAATTTTTTCTGATATTTCAACCACAAGCACTGGAATATGAGGAAGGAGATTTTCTGGCCATATATAGACGTACATGTATGCAGTCAGCGTTACTAAAAATGCCACAGCCGTAGCAATACATCTGTAAACTAAGAATGTAATGTGCTTGAATTAAACTGGATTTTATGGCAGGAAGAAATCAATAACGGTATATATAGCCGGGCTGTAGAACATTTCACACGATGATTGCCAGTCTTGGGTTAGGGCCGCCTAGCTGGCCGCAAGGAAACCATTATAAATAATGCATCAAACTGCGGATCACCAATTCCTCGTTGATAGGGACATCACCTACACTATATACATACTTTGTTATCACGGATATCATTTTGTCAGATGAAATTTTCAGATAATTCCAAGTTTGACCCAGCATCCCGAGCTCGAGTCCTTGTCAAGTTTTCGCCTTATATTCAAAGTCAAATGGTAATCTTTTTGATAAAATGAATCAGAATATCTTTTACATTGTAAAGTCACCTGACCAATATCTGATGATCCTCAACATTGAGAAATTAGAAACCAACAAAAGTAACAATGCGATCAATATCCAATTTTTTTCAATGAAATATTCACTGAAATATGCTATTCAGTTTTTAGAGCACAAGAAAAATTTGTTGATAAGATCGAATGTGACCCCGAGAGGGAAATTGTTAAATATTATATCCTAGAGACTATAAGATATTATATCCTATAGACTATAAGATATTATATCCTAGAGACTATTATATCCTAGAGACTATAAGATATTATATCCTAGAGACTATAGCTATTATATCCTAGAGAGTATAAGATATTTTATCCTGGAGACTATAAGATATTATATCCTAGAGACTATAAGATATTTTATCCTAGAGACTATAAGATATTATATCCTAGAGACTATAAGATAATACGAACGGGATCATAATAATCATAAATAATAGAACAAAAGCCAAATTGGCACTATGGGCTACACCATTAAAAGAAATGTACAAGTTTTTCATGTTTCAGAGAGTTGTTGGTGGTGATCAGTGACCTTGATCTTGAGGTTTTTTGTTCGTCATGAGCTTAATGCATTTGGGCAATGAGTTGGTGTAAGACTCATAACATATAATTGACAAAGGATCTGTTGCCGGTTGTGTTGTCTTTTCTAGGAGTAATTCAAAAAAGAAACACATGGAGAATATATGCAATTGCACTGGTTAAAGCCCAAAAATGAACTGGAGAGATTTCTACATGATGCAAAATGATGATACACATAGGTTGTGGTGAATATTATATTAATCATATGAGAATGAGCCATTACAATTTGATTGAAATCAGCAGAATTGGTAGCTTCAGTGACAGTTCAATTCTCGATGGATTGTTTTTTCTGTGAGATGATCTGAACATTACATGTACATGATTAACTTGTGAAATGTCACTCTCCATATTCACAAATAATATGAACCATGCAAATGTCCTGCTGAGGATTTTGAATATTTCTACCCCTGTGTAGTGATTCTAGACATAATCATTCTTGGGATATGGTGGTAATGGGAAAATGGAGACGACGGACGGATGGACATACATGATGACAATACCAAGAACAATTTTGGCCGAGGGGTAAGAAACTGTCACGGCTTTGGAGAATGACGGATCATTCTCCTTCAAAACACTGTCAACTTGACTAATAATATCACTGTAGAGCAAACAATCTAACTGTTGTAGGATCTGTGCCCCAGGGTCATTATAGTGTCAGGTGTAGGCTCAACAATGGGACGGCACAGTAACGGTGACATGTGGTGGGGAATGTCTGTCAATGCACGGGAAGTAACCCCGGCCTCCTCTATATATATACGTACAGAGTACATGTACATGTATGTTTACAGTCTACTATGACTCATCAATTCATGTATTGATTATTTCTGATTTCCGCCACTTCTGTCCATGGCGCCTCCGGCACTGTGCACTTATAGTACTGAATTGTGGTAGTAGGGCCAGCCTAGCTGTGATAGAAATGTCAGCACTATGCATGTATATACATGTACCATATTAGAGTACCCCATCAAACCAAACCCAAGCTGTAATGCCACGAATGCAACTTCTCCAATAATATAGTACTAGTATGCAGACTGAATTGATTGTGTTTTAATTTAATTCAACCAATTTAACATTAATTACAATACGCCCTTTACATGTATAGGCTAAATAATGCAAACTCAACATAAAGGCATTGTAGTTTGGATCTCGATTTGAAAAATAAACTGATGTGAGATGTGGGTTTTGTCTTCATTTGAAAAAATATATATATAAAATATCAGTGCAATTTTGTTTGCTGTCCATGCTGTGCTTAATAGTGTGTGATTTCTGAAAAGCGTGTCACAACAAGGGAGATAAAACTGATATTATAGGATAATGGAAGCATGCAGAGACCATAAGTATGGAAGCTTCCAGGACAAGAACTAGGAAACAGAACGAGAAATATGATTGATAACCAACTGATGTCCACTGCTCTAGCTACAATGTAGCTTTAAAACTGAAGTTCCCATTTAACTCTTTCCCTCATACAAGCGGGTTTTGACGACTTGTGTAGATCCTCATGTAGCGTGTTTTGACGAGTGTTCGCCTAACTCATGAAGACGGATTTTGACGAGTCACTTGAAGACTCACCATGGACGGATAGTCACCATGTGGTCGATTATTCTTGCAATTTTTGGCGTTTACTTTGAGTACAACCTAATTAAAACTATACGTTTTCAGAAAGCCAAAATTTCAATAAATCTGACTATATGGACTGTTGGTATGTTTTATGGTAAGGGTAAAATGAAATCGGGAGAGAAACAGAAATAATCGATGGAAAATGCGCCTTTTGACAACAAATTTATTTCGTGTGCTCCAAGACAAACGTGCAAAAAATAGTAAAATCTACTTCCAAATTCCTGAATATTTTACGTAACGCGGGCACAAACTACCGAAGTATCTAACCTTGATGACCAACTCGTCAAATCTGCCCATCTGAGTTTATTTTACATAATTTCCCGGGACCTGTTCATCTCCGTTATAAAATGTTAATGCGCCATTCTTTTTTGGCTTTTGCTGACGCTGCAGTGGCCATGGCGACCACGCGCAAACAAAGTGTTCGCCAATCACGCCGGGCGTGATGAAAAAGTTTGTCAGCCTTAGCCAATCAGTGATGCTGTTTTATTTTCACGTTCTAAATATAGGTTACCGTCTTCATTCTCCTTAAAGGAAGTATATGGGATTTTCCATTTTTAGCTCGTTCAAAACCTGCCATCTCGTTATATCTCTGTAAAATCCCGAATCTACGAAGAATTAGCTTTAGAATGGTATACGACAACCTAGGAATGGCAGCAGAACAACAACAACAGAACGCTGCAAAACCCAGCTAAAATGCGACAATTTCTTCGCTTTTTTTCGTGATTTCCAACAGACGGAAAGCAAATACAACACATTTTCTCGCAAGATTACTTATTTTTAGAATAAATGTTGCTGATATTGGTATAAAACGTGGACAAATTACGTAGAATGGGTCTGTGGAAGACCATTGGTAAATATTTCTCCACATGACATGGGACATAAAACGGGATATTTTACATCGCCGGAGAAGTATGAAAATTGAAATGTGTCCACGAGTTGAAGACCTACGCCATTACAAATCTATTATGGGTAAGGTAGAGAAAATTTCCCACAAGTCTAAGAGGGAAAGAGTTAAATACATCTTCTTGCACTCATCACGGGATATCCCTACAATGTGTGTCTGATCTCTCACCCACCTCCATGTGTGTCTGTCTATTCATTCATACAGATCATAATTGAAATCCAATCTGTCCCATCAAGGAGTTGCTGAAGCGAGTGATGTTGTTGCTACAAAGTATTTTGGAAAATGCTGAAAACGTATGCCTGAAGACAATGGCTTTGCATGTGCAGTTCAATTAATTCCTGAACTTGTGTAAATCTTAAACACAGTGTGCAAGAATGAAACACAACAATAAAGTACAAACTCTGCCAATTTCGGTCAATCCAAGTATTGGTATGGTCAGAAAAAGAAATTGTAAACCATTTCCCAAATTTATCTTTGTTTATTGGTACATAAGAATAAATTTGTGAAAGTGTGAAAATTCATTGCCTAATATATTAGCTTTCTTTACCTTTTTATTTCTCTATTTTTCAAGACGGAGCTTTCATATTAGATTCTTCAAATGTGTGTGTCAAAGCCATGATGGTAATTAAGGTTTTCACTTTATTCTTGCGTTCCATACTTCCATCCTCATTATTTAACATTTAAACAAGTCCATGAACTAGTTGCACTGCACATGCAATGTCATTATCTTCAGGCATACAGTTTCCAAAATACTCTGTAACAACAACAACAACAACAGTATTACTCGCTTCACTAACCTTAGGCTATTAAATCAAGTTCTGATATACAATTATTTTTTTTAAAAGGCCGGACTAGAGAAGCACAGGAATTTATTCCACGATCACCAAAAACATGACTGAACTAGCATAAACTGAGCCACCTAGGCACGCAGCCTTTTCAATTAGCTCTGGGGAGTTCACAATGAAGTTAAAGAACGGAACATATATAAACATTTCAAAAGACAGAATGGGCCAAATGCGCCTTTCAACCCTTTATTAATTCCAAAGAAATAAGGTACCACACCGAGTCTCCAGGTTCGACTATAAGAAAGAGGTATACTACAGCAAATAAAGCAAGGGTCACTGGTATGGGAGCATTTTTTACTTGGGGCATTCATGATTCCCCCACATTCCCATCAATGTTCTGTCACATAAATGGGTCTTGTATGAACTCGACTACTTCATGTATAGGCCTAGCCATGTATCATGCTCTTTAATTTCTTTATGCATAGACAAATCAGAATAATAGAAACCACAATATTTGGATATGTCTACATGTATCTATCATATAAACTCTGGGTGAATAGCAAGTGTTCGATCCGACATTCAATATTCAGCCGTCGTCCATAAAAGAATATCTGTGTCAGTAATCGAAAAACCTGTATTGTTTGACAGTTAGCACTAATTCCGAATGTGTAAGAAATCAAAATAATAAAAACCCAAAACGATTCTTACAAGACCGGGTTCAGAGTTAAGAAATTTCAGGACTTTCCATGGCCTTTATTTACAAATTCCATGACTTTTCCATGATCTATTCACAAACTTGAATCAGATTGACACAAATTACTTTTTATTTTTGCTTATGAATGTCAGACAGAATCTTATATACAAATAAAGAAACGAAAAAAAAAGAAGAAAAAAAAGTTAATTTAACGAATGAGGCCAGAATTCAAGGAATGTATTAACCATGGAAGTTAAATTGGAAACTTTTCCATGACCAGACAAAGAATTCCATTACTTTCCAGACCTGGAAAATCCATTTTCAAATTCCATGACTTTTCAGGGTTTCCCATGACCGTAAGAACCCTGCAACTGAGAACTGAGAAATCCATAATACATACATATATGAACATTCCAATCCGAACTAAGCATATCCAACGGAACTGTTCTAAGTTTCTTCGCTCTCCGTGAGTAGAAGTTCCAATCACACATTTCCAGACTGTGCCCCTATTATGGAAAATTACCAATCGGATTAAAAACAGATCCACTCTGGCTTAAGTGGATCTGACCCTGTTCTCATCTAGAGTCTGTTCTGCACGAAATTTCGCAGAGCTCCCAGTAATTCCAGAGTCTCATAAATATAGTAAGACGGAGAGTGCCGATGACATTATTCAAATTTTCGGCCAAAGAATTTTGTCATGTTGACAACCAATCCAGAGCGAGAAATGTCTTCATGTTGTGTTGTTTATATCACTTATAGCTTCTTCCTACATAACTTAGTTTGAATAATTTTTGGATAAATACGAAGCAAATTTCAATCCTAGATAATTTTTTATCACATTTCGTAATGGTTAAAGGTCAGTTTTATATTTTACTGCAGCTATGCAGCTCTAATTAAGTTTGGTTATTTTGAAACTGCTCTGTTTCCCGTGACTAGGTCATATAACCCTGTGAGTTGGTTGTGTGAGAAGATGTCTGTCCCATAATATCATGTCATGCCACCTTGTACATATCACTGATTGGTCAAAGATGAAGTAACGTAGCCAGTTATTTTTTTGCCAGAAGGTCACCGAATGGCCTCGAGATAGGAATTAAGGAGATCAGATCCAGTTAGAGATTTGGTTTCTGGGTCTGCTTTAAATCAGATTGAGAAAATTGCATGAAATCTTTTTGAACTGCATATGCTTCATACAGTTATAGGGATAGATGGATGACAGTTGGGACTCCTATCTTTAACTGTAACTAAAGATGTGATACCACGAGATCTGTAGTTTGTTCCCTCAGGAATGAGTGCATATTCCACCATTTGACCCCTCCCTAACTAAGTGAGAGAAAGGGACGTGTCTGACTACATGTAAATGATAAGAAGAAGCAACCAACTGACAACTGGAAGCTGATCAACAATGGAAATGGCTTCATGGTAGAGAATGCTAATCCAAGGAAACTGATTTCAAATGGTGCTAGAGCCAGAGTTATTCTAGGCACCAGAGGAGACCAGGCTCCCAGGACAGCTTGCCTGTAGTCTGAAGCGACAAAAGCCACACATCAAACACATCTCGGCTTTGATTTAAATTAGTTCAGGACAATTACACAATTACTACATTATCACCATCGGCATTCAGTTCCCTCAGAGACCAGGCCTTTCTGAACCTACAACACTTCCCAGATATGATTGCACATATTCAATATGATAAATTGATGCGAGAAAAAAAAATCGATGAAAGCCATGCACAGATCAATCTGTATAATGTACTAGCTGTGCTGTAGGACTTCAAACTCTTATATCCACAAACAGTATATCCGCCAATAATTCACTCACACAAAATGAAATTTCCCACCTTAAAATCAAGGAAGGATCAAATTAGGAGTTAATGACCGCCTTGGTGAATATTATCGTGTTTTTTTCGATGTTTAGTTTTAGACCTTCAATCGTGATAAGGTCTAAAACTAAACATCGAAAAATTATTACACGATAATCTTCTCTAAGAAAGTCATTAACTCCATTCTAACATGCGCAATGATAAATATTTCCTCATTTCATATTTCTGCAAACTTATCCCGTGTTGATTGGAGAATTTCGTGACTGGTTTGCAGGCCATGCTCGCGCGTGCTGTTCGTTCACGAGATGCAGCTGTGTGAACTCCGCCCACTGCGCAGTGAATGAACCAATCGTCGCTCAGCTTTGTAGCACTGTGTCACAAGAATGAGACGCCCCCAATTCGGCACGTGAATGTTTTGAGATTTGGACCAATCAGCGCACGGCTGTAAGGTGTAGCATGTTAGAATTTATTATAACAGCAAGTTGACAAAATAGTCCCAAATCATGCAGACAAGCCATTATTCCTTCTTTCTTCTGAATGATTTCCAGGGGGTGATCCGATTTACTGGAACAATGAATTGGGAGTGATTGAATTTCAATAGGGTGTTTAGGAATGACCATACTTGACATTTCTGATTCCAATGTGGAGGATCTGGGCTGTGGACCACCTGTGCTGATATCACCAGCTTGTACATGTACAGCCCTGGGCAGTTCCACAGGCCTCACTCCAAACAACCTACCATTATAAGGGGATGACAGATTGAGCCAGTAATCTGGGATAAGCACTGGTTATCATCTCTTCATAAAGGTGCAAATTACAGGTATCGCTATAAACATACCTGTAGTCATTCAATCTGCTTATTTTCACAATTCCGAGACAATTATTCTGCAGATTTGTGAACCATACCACATGGAATTATATTTAATACACCGACTGCAGGTTTATCTGGAATACTACATGTATATTGTAACTGTTTAATCAGATATTATTAAATGTACATGTAGGCATTGTCCCACTGTTAATGAGAGATTTTATAAGCTCAATCAGACAGGTCACACATAATTAGATGGTCACACATAATTAGATGTTCACACATAATTAGATGGTCACACATATAATTACATGTTCACACATAATTCCCTGAGGTAGCTTTTGATGAAAAGACAGCTGGGGTCAGATGATTTAATATAGGAGGAGAGTGATACAGGTTTCTGACCATGTCCACAAGTGACAGCTAGGTCCACTCAGCACTTTGACAAAATACCCGAAGCAGCACAAGTAACTGTAAAACTTATTTGAAGTTTATGGATCATTCAAGGTTTGTCACTTTTGGACTTCTTTTGACTGAAGATATCAGACACTCAGATCAATCCAGGCCCAACTAAAATGAAAGTATCATCGTACTACCAAATGCTGATCAATTTGTTTTTGTCAAAGCTCATCTGGTTGAAGAGGACAAGCAGTTTGAAAGCTGTGAACTCCTGGTACAACCAACACTAAAGTTTAGTTCAAAACTGATGGGAGCAGAGAGCTATTAGAGAAGCAAACCATGCAATAAGGAACAGTTCTACACGAAATCCTGCAGGCAAAAAAGGCAGAGGTTAGCAGGGGCTAAAAAACTGTCTATTATAGTGTTTATGAGCTTAGAAAGGGAGGGGAGGTTCTGGAAAACATGCTTTCCACAATGATCTGTTTTGTTATTTGGTCATTTTGATCCACTGTGGTTTTCAGTAATGTCTAGATGAATTTTGTCTATAGGTACATTATCACAAAGAGTTGTCACTTTTCTGATGTTTAATTATCGTTCACATTTGAGCTTAGCAAGTTTCAAATGGATGCGATCATAATCAGATTAATGACTAAGGGTCAAATATGATAATTTATTGCTCACATTATTTTTAGCATATAAATCTTGAAACAGAGTTGGAAGATACTTAAATTGTGATACAGCTTTTGTATCACTCTGTTTTGTCCGGAGTGAAGTGGGAAATGTGCAGTACCAATATGACCATGTAGAGTTGAAAGGATGCTCGTTTTCAAGATCAGATTAAGGCTCTAGCCAGTTGTTTCTTATTATTGAAGGTAATCTTAAAGAGCATCATGCAGTGAACCTGCCACCAAACAGTCAGATTTGGGTGAGTTTGAATTGCTTGTCAAAATGAAGTTACAAGAAGACACTGTGTAATAACCTTTAAAGTTTCAGTATGGCATTAGAACAATAATATGGTACTCACTCTAATCAATCAATCCCATATCAAATTTCAATCACCCCAAGTTTGGGGACAAACTTCCGTTGGTAGGTCTAATAAATTTGATCGTCTAATAAAATAAATCATTGAACTAATGGATTACATGTATATGCATGATTTTGAACCACTTGTCAACTTCATGTTCTGTTCATCCCACAGGTTTTAAGCCCAACTCACACAACGAACATTTTGTTGTATTAGAACAAAAACACTGTTCAGAACATGTCTCCGTGTCAGGTGCCCAGGAATATGAACATTCTGTTCAAGGGACTAATTCGTGAAATGAAACATGTTTGATTTTCGGAACATGTTTTCGTCCTCAAAACAGTTTTTGTCTTCAGTGTGTGGTGATTGCGAACATGTGTCCGAACATTTACCAACAGTTATCCAATCAACTGACAGCTGTCGGTCATATGACAGAGCCGCTCTCACATGACACAACAAAATGGCAGAATGTTCATGTTTCTGGGCATCTCACACTGCAGACAAAACACGTTCTGAACAGTGTTTTTGTTCTAATACAACAAAATGTTCGTAGTGCGAGTTGGGCTGATTTACCACGAACAAAAACACGAACAAAATGTTCTGTTCAAATACAACAGAACGTTTGTAGTGTGAGTTGGGCTTAATGGAGGAATTTTTTCACTTGCAATGATTGAATTATTTGAGATTACCATAACAAGGCACAAGGTCAGCATATACATCATCGTTAACCATACATCAGGTCAGCTAGCACTTTTTTTTAACAAATTTTCAGCAAACTCATCTCCCTTGACCAAGGAAAGAGTTACTGACCTTGAATTTGTATAATGTGATAGTTAAGTGTCAGAGAAGTATGTTATCCATTGAAGTAGTGTTCAGAAAGAATGTTTCCAGTTCAAGGCAGGACATACTGTGATTCAACGTACATACTACTGTCCTCTAATTTGAGACTCTAAGCTTACAGAATAATAAGAAATGCCTCATGACTGCATCACTTATTCCCAATGTCTTTGAACAGAAAGAAACAAAATTGATATATATTTTAGGGAGTCCAAACTCCACAATTTGTTCAATTTGTCGGAAATCAGGGATGGTATTTCCTAAAACCTGACACATTGGGTCGGTCAAAATAGCAGGTGCACAGACATCCTTCTGGCTAAAGCCTGGTTTAGTAGACAGGAGAAAGCGGTGACATGCAGAAAGGATTAAGGGCAGGTTTGTAGAAGCGATACTCAGCAGCCAGTGTCAGTTGCGAAGGCTAGCTCTGGAGGCACTGATTTCAAATGGTGCTAGATGGATAAAATAGGGTTAGCTCTATCCACCATGTGAGATCAGGCCCCTAGAGAGCAGGTCGGGGGGGTTGGAGGTCGAGGGTAACGCAGCTCCTCAGGCAGGGCACCAAGCAGCATAAGCATCTTCATCTCCGCATACATGAGCATTCCGCATTTCACTCCTCAACCAATATCATCCCATATCCTTGCAACATGTCAATTTATAATCCCCATGCATATACCCAAGCAAGGAGAACATATCCAAGCAAGAAATCTCACCATCACCTCTTAGTGAACCCAGCAGTAGTATACATTGCTACAGAAGGTTACCTCATCTAGATTAGCTATATAGATACATAAATAACGCTAACAAACTCCATCTACAGTTGTGCGCACAGCAAAAACAAGCCCAATACAAGGCACATATTGATCACTGCCTGCCAGGCCTGGAAGGTCCGAATCTGGACACACAGATAGCTGAAGGTTATCTGCTCTTACATATCAGTGTTTTCCCCATCACTTTTTATTGCCCCCAATCAGGTCAGTTCATGTTTGGGGCCGATGGCTAAACAATTCATCATTAAGGCCAAGTACCACTGAGTTCTATATTGCAGGGACATTAGTGTTTCCGGGGCAAGGAATGTTGGGAATAATTTGTACATGAATAGACAAATAATAGACAAGTTTATTATTTGTTCAGTGGAACTCACTTAATAGCATACTGGTTAACTGTAAATTTTAATTAATCGACTTGGTTATGAAATGACAAATCCATCGCTAACCCATATCTAGGTCTGTTCACTTGGGGTAGTCGAGATTAATACAATTTTCCGGGATTCAAGGACAAGCTGCTATTAGGAGGTTTATTCTGTATTGAACTGGAGAAAAACACTGATATTTCCATGATACTGTAGTATGGTAGCCATCCTCAAGGGGGTAGAGGGAAAATGAGGGGAGGATATAGGATGAGACAGGAAAATGTTCCGCAATAATGTTTTATTGTCGACTAAAACGTTCTATCTTCGGTGTTGAGAGAAAGAATTAAGCATACATGAGCCACAGTGCATACGGTAATTCCCCTAATAATTCGATCACCAGAAGTGCAGCAAAAATGACTTTTATCTGGAAATATTCTTGATGGCACCAGCTACAAAGTGCCCCATTTTGTCATTGTATGACTTTTCTTCAATTTGAATGAAGGATGGGAATGCTACCTTTTCCCTGTGTTTGAATAACAGAGTTGAAAAGTGAACTTCCTGTGATTGAATTATTAGGGGAATTACCGTAGTTCTCAATGAACGACAGCTGCTCATGAGAAGCAGTGACATCTACTGGTATATTTCATTCTTCCCAGAGTATGACATGTGCGAGCATGAATGAATGAAGAGATTTGTTGGTGTCAATTCTGTCTGGTATATACGATATCTCTGAACACATGCCACAATTTATCAGAAATCAATGAGTATGCATATGCACATCAAGGACCTGTCAGTATGGACAACTACACTATAAACTAAGCACAATGAATTCTTAAATGGAGGAATATGTGCATGTATGACAGACTACAGACTGTACATTTATATTCTAAACGTCAAGTCGGTCTGATACAAGCAAATCATACTTGATGTAAAATACACTTAAAATCATTTGAAGATTCCTAGGTGATATTGAGGGAAATAACATCAACGATCCAGTTAAAGGATATCCTTATCTTTCACACACAAAACATTTGATGGTAAACCCTGTTCTTATATTGAAGTTATGCTGGGCAGAAAGAGCATATACAAAGTTGAATACAGTTTCACCATGTTTATCTAGTATTTGAGCCCTTGAAATTACAGTACCAGCGACCATACCCAATATCTTGGGTCTATACATTACACTATCAAGGACCATACCAGCACTAAACATGGATGACCTAGATTCTAAAATCTCCCACTAGGTGGCCACCTTTATGCAATTCTAACCATTCAGTCGATCAATACCCTATCCATCAGTATGTGTTCCCTTAGAGCTACGACCGGGCCATACTGCAGTCAAGTGGTTTGCCTGTCATTTCGCTTGCCCCATCCAAGCCGTAACAATTGAAACCCCAGAACAGTGCAAAACACGCGAGCCAGATTTCATTCAAAGGAAATCCAAACTCCATCTTCGTACATGTAATATCCGATGCGAAAACTGACTGAATGAGGTAATAATAAATAATAAAGTTCAATTGGAAGTGAAATTTCTTCAATGACTGTGTGCATTGATTCAAAATGTATGACCTTGTCCAAAAAATGAAGTGCGCAAGTACTTGAACCCGATACCAAACTAAAAAATGTGTACATGTGTAAGACAGCCGACCTGTTTTAACTTTTACAATATTATGATGACTAGGCTCAACTGACATGAATTGTACAAATATTGAAATTTCTTTGAAAAACTGAAATTACAAAACAATAAAAAATGGTTTGGAATGTTCATTTAATGAGCGGCTCGAGGGGGGAGAAGGAAATGCATGGTTCAACTACAGTAGCCACAAAAATAATCAAGTCATTGCCTGTCTTTAGCTTCACAATCATTATATAGATTCTTTTGACGTCACTGTTTGAACATGCCTGGACAGGTCAGGAATGTGTACAACCGACTGTCGCGAATACATTACATTATTTATGTCACATCCCAACAGATATAATATACATATATATATATATGAATCTGATCTAATGAACCATTCCTAATATAACCACTGTAACTGAAAACATACATGTGCATATCTCTTAACTCTGACTTACATGATCCGTAAAACGACCAACCAGACCCGCGATCCTGGCTTTTGCCATTTTGCCATATCTCTCCCTGGAGCTGACTTAGGAAGTGTGGGGTCAATGCCGTGGTAACACAATATAATATCTACCGTTATATGGCATTAATGGCTCATCTCATTAGTATTCTATAGTACAGGCTCAGATTTCAAGGTTATCCAATATTTTGACACGCTCGATACCATTTCTCAGCCTCGGCAATATCATCATTACTGTTATTCCGCCACAAATGAGAAGAGAATGCAATCTAGGAAAGCCATACACTTGCCAATTTTTCGTGATTTTTTTTTTCTCATGCCATACAGCCTTTCTCTGTACGGATTGGAAATGAGATCGTTGATTTCTTTACTGCAAATTTCTTTATTCACTTTTTTTCACGTCTTGACTGACAATAAAATGCCAAGCTTTATAAGATTTATGGTGCTCACACTAACCAAGCTGAAAACAATAATTCATAGAGTGCTCCAATAAACAGATGGGGAATCTCCCAAATGGATGGGAAAAAATCTTCTGATTACATTTTCTCTTTTTGCATACCACTTATTTCCATTAATGTAACTTGAAGAACTCAGTAAAAAACGAATAGATATATACTTTAAATGTATCTTCCAATCTTCTTAAAGCAGCTTTTTTTGAGCAAGTCTGGCAATCCAAATAATCGATGACCGTACAACCTAGAATATGGTCTCCATTACGGCATTACAAATCACCTCGGCACATTTGGTTCCATGAAGCCATCGTTTTGAGTAAATCATGCATCGGATGTGAAAATGGCCAACTGAACCATGCAGCTCCTATTACATGGATCTTACAAAACTGGTAAATGTTACCACCCCGTATATTCCTACCTGCCTGAAATTAACAGTATCGTTACCCCTTATTTTGAGTTTTGAGAGCATCATGCATCTTGTGAAATTGGAGAAATTTTTAGATAAAATGCTAAGTTGAGAGCTCATTCATTTGATATGGGCTGGCTGATGTGTATATTTAGCTTAAGATATCATCCGGACAATCAAGGTTAACTGTTACGGAGTGCAGGAAAGACAGAAATAAGGATAGATGGCCAGACGGAAGCACAGGAGAACATGAGGGTGAGACTCACAAAACCCCATGGCTTCTCCCAAGCAATTGAGAAAAATGCTGAGAATGTGCAACATATATTATGGCTATATTTGATAATCATCCAAAATTGTCCCTCTTAGAGAATATCATTAATTCTGCAGATATACATGTAACAGCTACATTCAAGCATACATCACAAAATCATAGATTATTACACAAAAAGGGGCATAACTCTGTAAAATAAGAGCCGAAACGAATAATTTTTTGGTTGGCATGTAGAATACATGTAGATATATAAGTTTCCAAAATTTGGTAGCTGTACCGAACACATTTCTCCAAATATAACTGGTTACATTCAAGCATATCAGAGATTATGATACATCCAATAAGGGGCCTAACTCCATAAATAAGGGACGAGATGAACTTTTTTGTATGCTTCTAGAATACAACTAGATAAATAAGTTTCTAAAATTTGGTAGCTGTACAGAAAATGGATCTGCAGATATAACTTGTATATCAACTATACATATCACAAAATCAGAGATTATGACATTCGAAAAGGGGCATAACTGCACAAAATATGTGCCGAGACAACTCAATTTTTTGTAGGCATCTAGAATACAACTAGATAAAAAGTTCACCCATAATTTGGTAGCTGTACCAAACACAATTAATTAGATATAACCGGTTACATTCAAGCATATATAGCACAAAATCAGAGATTATTGTACCTAAAAAGGGGCATAACTCCATAAAATGTAGTAGCTGTATCAAAGTTCTGCAAATATAGTTGGTTAAATTCAAGCATATATCACAATATCTGAAATTAAATATCTGTAAAGGGGCATAACTCTGTAAAATATGGGCCGAGTAGAGCCATTTTCGACTTATAACTAGATAAATAAGTTTCCAAAATTTGGTCACTGTATCTCAAGCGGTTTTGCCTAAAATGTGGTAACGGATGGACAGACGGACGTACATGACGACGACAATATCCAGAGGCCAAAATGACCGAGGGGTAAAAACATCATGCCACTCAGCTAGAGTCTGGGTGGTGTAAAAACAGAGGTAAATTGCAGTATAGAGGACAGGCTAATACCACAGAATTAAGAGTAACGTAAATAATATTTGGTTCCTGTCGAAATGCAACCCAAATTTGAATTGTACATAAATACTACTAGGTACAGACATGAATGTGAAATCTACGAGTCAAAGACAGACAAGTACACACAAATTTTGAACATAGAATAGAAGAATTAACACAATATACCATCTCCTGACTGGACGTCCATCGCACCCGGCTGAGCTGCTTGCAGTTCAAGCCAATATCCTCCAAGCCAATCAGTCAAATCTGGATTTATGATGACAACTGTCCAATTCTGTTGGAAGACCAATCTACATGTAATGAGCCACTCACACGAATATAATACACTAATCCAGCCACTGGTCAGTTCTATGACATTGGATCATTGTGCGGGGGATCAAAATCAATAATTGTGCGCCGACAAAATTCATGATAACTGACCGTCCTACAGCCGGGCCTGGGAGCGAGGGCACCAATGAAGATAAAGGGATAGAGGCACGTTCCAGCATCCATGGAGCAGCCCCCAGAAACTCCTCAATACAGATAATAGCATGTGTATGCCCTGTCACAATATATTATCCATCCTTTATGATAATGACTCCAGCTTAATTAAGATTCTCAATGCATCGACCATTTACGTAGATATTGAGCACGCTTGCTAATAGACCCGAGATCTTATCTGGAAACAGTAAATTTCCCAGATACATTAGTTGCCCGCTATCAGATTTTTGCCGAGCAAGTAGAGATTTAGAAGGAATTCTGGTGAATCTTGATCTATACTGATCATTAATTGCCTTGATGGTTACACTGCTAACATGTAGCACAGGGCTCGACATTAAAGACTGCCTGAGACAGGTGAATGTAGCACTGGGGCAGGTAGTTTCTGAGCTGACATGCCCGACTGGATACAAGCTGTTCATCTGTCACGACTATTGAAGACAATAAAGTTTTTACAGTATGGCAGAACTTGTCAAATTTACCCTGTCGCGAGACGTTTACGTATATTATGTTCGGTTTTTTTTCTTAGCGCGAATGCATCCATTCCTGTATGTGTATTTGCCGTGATGCTCCCCTCATGGTTTTTCTTCCGACTCGAAATGTTCAATGTTCTTACAACACATGTACAATTAAAATCCAGTCCAAAAGCCTAAATCATCAACTGTTCTCTCAAAACAACATTCTTGCTCCTCAAAACAGAGAACTGAGTGAATGCTTCAATGGCGAAAGTTAAGCGTATCCTTTCAAAGTGACGGCTGCATATGGATGCAGGTAAGCTGTCAGGCTGATCGCCATGACGATTATAACAAGTTCTCCACACAGCCCCCGAAGCTACAGCTAGCCTACAGGTAATGTTGAAAATACCAATCAATACAAATAACACAAAGCACCAATCAATCGAGACACCGCTGCCTCACAACCGTGAGTGGAGTCCAATACTGCCATAAAGCTAATCGTGAAAGGAGGTTGTCATTGGCCAGGACATTGACAAGTTCCGCCACCGAGCACATAATTCAGCCATTAAGTCGTTAGGTCTTTGCTTGGAAACAGTTATGATGATCGGTGTACATGTATGCTAACATACATGCATGCAGCATAATTCCTGACCACACCAAGGCAACTATACAGCAGAACTGCTTAATTTCATTGCTATTTTCAGTATTATCCGTCATGAGAGATTCTAACCATGCAAAATATACTACTACTCAAAGTCCACTAACGATTCACAATATAGATACTACATGTAGTAAGATGAAAACACTACGAGATAGCTAGGGAACAAATTTTGAGGAAATTTGTCATCAGTGGGAATTAAACTCACTATCTCGGTCGATGCTCTATCGACTGAGCTGTGACAGTCCATAGATATGACACTGGTGGATTGTCCCTGTGACGACAACCTTTCTCACTCGGTGATGCATTATGCGCTACTGGCTTTATTATGATGAAATTACTTGATATGGTGTATTGCCCACCACTGAGCAAATATGCTTATGAAATGATTTTGGAAATCAGTGATAATGATGTCTTCATAATAAAAGCAATTGCGCACAATGCAACAACAACAACGGGAAAAGGTTGGTCATTACATGGATAATCCATGGGTGTAATATACCTTAGGTTGTCATTGCTCAATCGTTAGAGCATCAGCGCGTTTAGCTCTGGTCGTGGGTTTTTCATACTCTCTTAAAAATCATTTCATATGCATACATGTATGTATGCTCAGTGGTGGGCAATACATGTATGCCATACCAAGTAATCATTCCTAAGAAATACCAAAAATTGTGCATCCATCTAGGGACATTTATATAAAATACTTGCTGATACATGTAAGTGTTAATTTGGATAGGATAGCTGAAGAACGATTTCAAATTTTCCCGGCAGACGTCGATTCGAAATGTCACAATAAAATTGAACAATCCTTCATTTGACCAAGGACAGATATTCATTAAAATTTAGTAATACTTTATCATGGCTGGTGTAGATAATCATTAAGCGTTTGACTCTCACAGGGCTGCTTGAAAAACATAGTAATCTGCTGTTTCCCCTGTCATTATGAGCCTCTTTATCAGACAATCCAAGTACAGACTTAAGTGAGCTCTATTCATTTCCCGGCCTCAGAGAAACCTATGAACTATTCATTTCCCCAGGGAAATTTGGCCCGCTAACCCGGCCGGCTTCGATACCAAGGAACTGGAATATATCATTAGCAGAACTGAAGTGCCCAGAAACATACATGCACGGTTCACCAACATACCATGTAGCTCCATGTACCTTGGACGAAAACAAGAGACCCTCCTGTTAACAAGAGACCCTCCTGTTAACAAGAGACCCTCCTGTTCAAAGACCCTTGAATAAAGTGGAGCGGTATGAAGCTCAGCTTTCTTCTTTATTATTAATTTTTTTTTTGCATTTTGTTTTTCTGAATTCTGTTGAAGAGCCCTGAAATAGGACAGCAGGGGTTTATTTATGTCAAAATATTCAGGTTTTTTTCTCTCACTGAATTGAGTTTTTGTCCAATCAACATCAATCTGTTTTTCTACAATTTTACGCCCTCAATGTGTAATATTCTAATACTTCAAATAACATTAGCAGTTTTGCCAGAATTGAAGTTTACCTTGATTCTTGGCTTCTCTATTCAGTTTTTGAGTGAATTTTACATCCTATTAACGGCTGTAAAATGTCTTGTATGAACCCCTGGTGAGTTGTATACATTAAATCATCAAGTCCTGTCTGGAACACGAAAAATATCTTTGCCAGCAAATTTATTTCAATGTCTTTATTTCTAATACAGAACATCACATCACAGACAAATTCAAGGTTGATAACTCTTACCATGGTCAAGAAAGATAAATTTGATGAAAATTTTTGAAAAAAAGAAAGACAAAAGGGTGTGAATAATTTATGTGCTTAAACAAAATACCTTTTTATCTTTCGACCTTAACATATATACTTATGTGACCACCATCAGAGCGTAATAAATATTTTATCTCAAAAATAAAACGTTACTCAATCCAGGAGTTTTTCTTGTTGCCAATTGAATAAAATAGATCTATGTTATGTTGGGGTAGCCTAGTAACGACAATGGGTGATACTCACTGTGCTTTCGCGCTCAACACCTCGCTGCTTTTTATCCCTTTGCCTATTTATTGGCATGTTGATGGACAAAAAAGTTCCATATGAAATGGTGTGTTCACCTGTGCACACCTTGAAAAGTCCGCAATCGCAAATGAGGTGTCCAGGTATAGTGTGTAATTAAACCGATCGTTTTAATATCCACCAGCTATTGAACCATTTACACCTCAGTAACTAGTTCATATTATTAACTGTTCTACCTCCAATCAGACAGAGGGGGAACTCAGGTATAACTGCAATCTACATATCTGCAGGTAGAGTAATTACTAATTTATCAGAGCTGGCATTTGGCCTAAATTAATATATGGAGCATCAATATGAGCATATCAACTCTGGTTGAATCCCATGTTGTACAACTTTGGAATATCTTATCACATAAGCTTATTCACAGGATCATTGGCATGATTTAAAGCAAACTCTTTACTGCTGTCCATGTAACCATCTGACTTTCATACATGCTGAACTGGTCTCCTGTTTAATTATTAATTTTTAATTAGGGGATATTTTAGTCTAACAAGTCCTAAGAACTAGACATGTATAGATTAGTTTATTCTAACAAACCCTAAGAACTAGACTGTGTACAGATAAGTTCTATCTAAGAAACCCTGAGAACTAGAAGTGTAAAGATTTTTTTTTCTATCAAACCCTAAGAACTAGATGTGTACAGATTAGGGTTTTTTTCTAACAAACCCTAAAAACTAGACATGTACATATTTTTTCACAGGTTTAATTTAAGTTTCAGTTTTCTAATTCATCCCAGGGCTCGCTTTAGAGCATGAGAGATGACCTGCAAAAAAAAACCCCTTCCAAAAAATTTGCAGGTCAAATCGAAGATGACCTGCAATTGCAAAATTTGATCTGCATTTTTTTAATAAGATTTTCGAAATTCTTTCATTTTCACCTTCCTTGAGTTTGTTGAGAGACTGGCCAATTATTGTTCGAGCCGCGGGATTTTCTCCTTTTTGTCTGTAGAAACGATCACGTTCAAGTGTTTCCGCCCGTTTATGTGGTTCTGCCTTCGAATGTGTGATCACGCAATCTTTTTTGATTGTACGAGTGCCGCTAATCCAACTTGTTGAAAATTTCTCACCGTTTGAATTTGCCGTTCGTACTTCGAAGACAGCGAGCAGTTCATTTCTGTCACAATATCATGTCCGGTTTTTTTCTCCTTTTTCGTAATGTTGAGCCAGTCGTTAAACCCCCACGATCGTACAGTTGATACTTTTGCCATCACACAATTTATTTCATTATTTGGCAGCCCGGCAAATTAATCTGTCAGTTCATTTTGGCCAGTCTCTCAGCAACAAACGAACGGAAATAGGATTCCTAGAACAGCGGCGCACGCATGCGTAAGGACAGTAAAGGGAGACAACAGTTCTCTATTTCCAAGTAATGCGCGAGTAGACTCCCCTGAACATATTTACTTTTGCCATCGATCTGAACTCGACCACGACGATGTATTTTGTGTTGAAAAAGATGAAAAGTTTTCTACCTTTTGGACATGCCGTCGACGAAAATGATCTCCAGAATATCCACTGAACAGAAGATAATAACAATTTCTGCCACAGAAATTATGACCTGCAATTTTTTTTTTTTTTTTTTTTTTTTGCAGGCGAATTTTCACATGGCCTGCAACACCTCAAATTTGGCCGGCAAATTGCAATTTGCAGGCCGCCAATTCGAGCCCTGCATCCCATCTGCTGCTTTATTATTTTTCGGGAAAAAATCATCTCAGTATTACGGAATACCATACTCTGAATGCTAATACCATTTACTTTTGCCTGCCTTAATACATTTTTTGGAACAGTCCATTTCTACGTTGGGGGTGGCGATGAAAAGAAAAATAAGATCAAAGCCATTCGTGGCTAGCCATGCATTTCAGATTTGCAAAGGATATTTTACCCCCAACAAAGAAGGTCTGGTACATTAAACTCTATTGAAAACCAGCAATACACAATATCAATTCAACTCCATGGCAAAGCACTTGGTAACCCTGCCACAAACACGGACACTATTTGACACACATTTCTCTACGCCCCAGTGTAGTTATGAAAAGAATGGGGTTAAAATTTTATGGAGTCGGTCTACATGTATCTACATGCACAAATAAAATGCAAGAACATGCTATATTTTCTGTCCTGTGTCTGTGATGTGTCCAATAGTTCTGATATGCAGAATACAGAATACAAATTATCACAAAAATACATTATGTTAAATAATTAAATCTGGAAAATAATAAATTTTAAAGAGCCAATGGTGGACCTTTTTCTACAATCTGCACAGTCTAAATTATTGTACATTATTGTGTACAGTCGAAATTATGTACAATGAACAAAATGAAATATTCACTCTAAATTCTTCCAATATCCCATAGAAGTCTGGACTGGTAGTCTTTTTTTTTTACAGAGAAACAAAAATCCTCTAAAAATCCTCTATGTATTCAGCCACCCTATTGAAATTCAATCACCTTCAATTTTGTGGACAAATTTCATTCATTCTAATTAATACACTCTCTGATCAATTAACAAAGAAATCATGGATCATCTTCAAGATTTTGGACCATTATGTTAACTTAATGGTGAGAAATTTTACTTCCGATCGTTGAATTATTAGAGGATCTATTGTAGAAATACTTCTGCCTAAGTAATGTACCCATACACTGTATAAAAACACATTTTTCTAAGGTTCACCACAAACAAATTTCAATGACGTGATTGGTCATATCAAGCTGAAGTCAATCAGCACGCTTATGTGGTAAAATGTAGGACTATTTAATCAGATCTTGATTTCCCTGAGCTTGAGGACTATCACAATGTGTGTACACACCATGTACATGCATGATGTTGGCCTACCACATGAGGTTCATTCCGAGCCCAGACGACGAAATCCTGGAGAAAATATCTGAATATTGTTGATCAAGATAGCGATATTGATGATAAAGATAATATAAACGTACCTGTTTGGATCACCTGTGAAATACTGAGAGAGACGTCCGACTAATAACAATGAATGAGGAGCATTACAGTCTGTTCTCAGTCCCAGCCAACGTTAAAATGAACATGGATCAGCACATTGTGGGGACATGCACACACCACGGGTCCCAGGTTAAATTGGTTACTGGGTGAGAAGAGGCAGGGACGATCCGTAGACTTGCCAGGTCTATTGTGACCATATCCAGGGGGCACGCTTAGCACCTGTCAGGGCTATTTAGACCAGGTAAACTGCAAGACTGACCATTCACTGAGCACTGGTCATTGTTCCTGATCAATGGTCATTGTAACAGCTAGCCAACGGTCACTCGCCACTAAGCCTATTGGTGGTCAACACACCACTGTTCCTCCTGGATTCCAGAGCTCCTCGACTATGAAAGCTTCTGGACATGCTTCAGCGAACCTGGCCATAAGGCTGCCTGCATGTATATCGGAAATTGGCAGGGACCAAATGCACAAAGAGTGTCAAAGGGGCATTAAAAGCTTTACTGCATTATTATTACAATCAGTAGCTATATGTACGGTAATAGATTTGGTACTGGTCAAAACCCGACAGCGCAAATACACAACACGCATCAACATGAATTTCTAGCAGCAGCCTCTGTTGACTGGTTCACACGGCTATATGTAGGCCAAGTTCTGCTTTTCAGTGTGTTCCACCATTTGGCGTGCTCCAATCTGAGCTCGTTGACAAGGAAACTGTATAGTCATTCATGGCAACCGAGATTCTTACGTAAACCCTGCTTTATAATCCCACAATCGCACTAATTAATAATGTTCTCTATTCTAATCTCACAAACTTGTTTCCGTATAATTACATCTCATTGGATTGTTAATATAGAGAATGAAGCTGGACCATTTGTAAAAGCGCATTTATTATTATAATGACAATATTACATTATGCTTCTTGAACTCTATCTACCCTTTCAATTTCCATTTATCCGGAGCGGGCTGATGTATTAATAATACGTATTTCCCAAAGATCCAATATTGAAGGGTAAACATACAAGGCCTATTCCAACACCGAAGCCATCTGTTTCCACGGAATGATTATGAATATTGACGAGGTATTATTAACGTGTGGAGGGTACACAGTTCTGTGGGCAGGTATAATTGCTCACGAACACAACACTCAATTAGTTCACCTGGCAACTGAGTGTAAGTACAGGTAACTAAGCCTCATTCCAGTTTGGGACTGAATTAACGATGGGTTCACGTAATTACAGATTGATTAATTGAACAACGACAACCAGCATGACACAAGTATTGTGCACACACTATCTGGTAATGACTCTCCAAGTATTAAGATGGAATCAGGGGATTTAGTCTGCAAATGCAAGCCAATTGTAGATATTGTTTATCTAGAGCAGCCATGAATGTCCGTCCATATACAATCAAGTTTGAATATGAAAATGCGATTTACCAGAATTCTCTCATACTTCCCGACTTCTTAAGTAGGGTTCCAAATGGAATTTTGACTCCCAAATTACCATGGGGCTTCTTCCAGTTTTATTGTTGGCATTTACCACAAGTGATACATTTGTAGCCTATTGTAGTGCCCCATTGTGACATGATGGCGGTAACGTCATTTCCATTGCTCGTGAACCCTTTCACTGATCATTCCCTGTTGAAATTTGTACACCTAGCCTATATAAAGCCAAACCCAGGGGTAAATTGGTGAAAGGGTTAAAAGCATTGCTCCACCGTGAGTATATAAATGAACCAATCAAATCCTCTCCTCTTGGAAGGTCTGTGATCCTTGGAGGTTCTACATGTATAGAAATCCCTTGAAGGCTACCTTGTTGTCCTTGACAACCTATATTTGCCTGGGGTACCCATAAAGTGAAGTCACTTTTATTTGCCAATATGCAAGCATAAGTGAAATTAAATTTATAGATCTAGTTGTACCTTGTGCTCACAAGCTAAAATGACCGCTATTATATCTTGACCTCTGTGACCTTTCAAATGGGTCAAGGTCAGTACAGAGTGAACATGACCTAGAAGTCTTCGTAAGGCAGCAGCATTGTGTCAAATTATCCAGTCACAAGCTTCAACTCCTTTGAGATATTTCTTTCGCAATGCTATTCAGATACTGACTTGTGACCTTTAAACCTACTTGTAACAGAGTTGATCTAATGCTGCCATTTTTCAAGTCTATAGTATGAGCCAGTCCTGAGTGAACATGACAGAGGCCCCCATAAGATAGTATTGTGTGAAATATCAAAGCTCTAGCTCTATTTGTCCCTTAGATATTGTGTACACAATTGATTGTCACTGCTATTCACATTGTGACCTTACTTTGAAAATAGGTCAAGGTCAGTTCTGGGTGAACATGACTAAGAGGATCCTATAAAGACAGCATTGAGCAAAATGTCACGTTAGGGACAGACGGACAGATGAACAGCCTTTCCATAGTCCACTTCCACTTACATGAAGGGTGACAAAAACATTGATATACATGCAGCCTAATAACCTAACTCGTCCTGTACACTTAAATCATATTGGGGATTATAAATTGTAAAAACCTTCATTTACATAGTCTGAAGGTTCAGTGAAAATCCGAAAAGAAAAGCTGAATTTTGACATGAAGTTTGGAAATTCAAGTTTTTTTTTGTGCGGGTACACAGGAAACTGACTTCTATGAAGCCCTGATACAGAGCCACTGTGAAAGTTTCTAGTGCAAAATAATAAGAGGCAAATAATTGTACATGTAGGGATCACAAGCAGTTTTTCAGTGATGACATCATAATATATCTTTTTCTATCAACATTTCAACATGGGGTTAACTCCGAATCACTATTTTTTATCCAATCCCTGGTGATGCGCCATCGAGAGCACCAATCCTTGAAGCAGTCATCGAAACTGAACAAGGCATTGCTATCCACTCTATCACAGTGCTGTTCTATCACTGCTATCAATGTGACCTTTGACCAGATTATGGCAGCATCATGAGTTCCGGCAACTTACCGTCATTTGTACTTTTCGTTCCACTAGTTTTACATCAAAGGAACCTGTTGATCTTCGAGCTGGGTACTAACTCGTATTTACAAAACAGTAACACTATATAGTCCAGCATTATAAAATGTTTCGTTATCAGATGAGATTCCATAACAGTAGTCTCTGTCATTTCCCCCACTATGTACATGTACATCTGTAGTGTAATGGAGTTGTTTCTCTAAAATGTCCACTGCATCAAGGGTTATATATTCCAATTTTAAAGCACTTAATCGATCAATTAAAATTTTCTAATAGAAATCAGGGATTTTTCAATAGTCAATTTTGGAGAAAATTTGATGACCATTTAGCCAAACCTGTAATTGTCCACTGAAATATTCATGGTCGATACTGGTTGAATGGAAATTACAAGCTGGAACCTGTATTAAATGATTCTGCTGGCATCTAAATATTCAAAGGAATGTTTGTGGCATTAAATAAAGATTAAATGCTAATCATGTCTGCAAAACAGCAGGTTTTGAATTAACAAGCAATTGCACACATTCAAACTCCTGAGGCAGAGAAAAGACATCGTTAGAGAAGTAAAACCCATGCAGTTAGGCATGCAGGTTAGAAATTCAAAGTGAAGCTTGTAAATCTATGGTGTAGCCAACATACCTGGTTAATCTCCTGCTGTTCTTGTTCCCTCTTCTGCCAGGCTAATTCATCTTGGGCTCGGATTAGCTCATGCTGTAGGGCGATCTTCTCCTTAAAATGCTTGTACTGCCCTTGCTTTGTTTCCCTCTTCGCTTGTTGCCAGATTTTGTAATTCTTCTCAAACTTCTGTTGAAGAAAAAGAAGAGCAAGTTCTTCATGTGGCCATTGAAATGTTCCTATTATCGTCTGTTTTTGGGTCAAAGTCAACACTGAACAAACATTTTCTAAATGTTTTAGGAAAACCAATTCCCAATTTCGTGGCTTCTGACTTTCCTCAATAGACACAAGGAGCAACAGAATTATACTATAAATGCGTGTGAAACTTTGACATTTCTCACAAGGAAGACTGCACGAGATTCCGGGAGATGACGCGCACAAGACAAGCTAGCATTTTCATTGGTCCACATACGATTGATGAAATCCTGACAACAACAACTGGTGACGTTTATCGCATAAAAATCCCGACCTCAGTCCGAATGTTTTCCTGAAGTTAGCGATATAATACACTGATTTTATACTTAATGAAACACCTTTTTCAGTCATTTTATACTTAATGAAACACCTTTTTCCGTCATTTTATACTTAATGGAACACCTTTTTCAGTCATCCCTTACAAAAAAATCCTATAGGATCCAATGGGACAGATGATCTGTCCTATAGGATCCAATGGGACAGATGATCTGTCCTATAGGATCCAATGGGACAGATGATCTGTCCTATAGGATCCAATGGGACAGATGATCTGTCCTATAGTCAATGGATCCTATGTCCCTTAGGATCCTATAGGACAGATAATTCTGTCCTATAGGATCCTAAGGGATAGAAAAATCTGTCCTATAGGATGGATTATTCTATGCTACAGAACATGTGTCCTATAGGACAGCCATTATATCCATTAAGAATTGTTTTTGTCCTTCACATGTGACAGTGTGAGGAACCAAACACATTTTACACGCATACATTGTAAAGAAAAGCACATAATAGGTGGAAAATGTGAAAAATCTCATAAAAGCAAAGTTTTTTTTTATTATTTTTTTCTGCATTATACATATTTACAAATATTGAACATAAGGCAAGAAATCAAAGTATTTTGTCTGTTATCATTCGCAAATATTAGCACGAGTATGTAAGCTTATATACATGTAATGATATATGATCCAACTGATACAATGCTTCATTGATTAATTTATTGGAAGATATTAATTTAATCCAATTTCTGATACACAAATTAAAACCCAATTTAAACATGTAAATTCTACATTCGGAATTTCTGTAGACTTATAAATACATCAATCGAGGCAGTAAATCCTAATAGATTAAACAAATTCTATTTTTTTAAATCTCTGTAAAATGGGGTCTTCGATGGAATTTTTTTAAACTGTGGAAATGGAATTAAAAATCAGAAAAAGGGGCATGTTAGTGCATTACCTCGATTTCAGTATTTGTTAGTCCACGGCAGGGATCAGCAAATGTAGTATACAATGACATAATAATGCAATTCGTAAATACAGAATATGCATATATATATACAAATTGTCGCTAACGTGGAAAACACTCTTCTTGAAAACCAAACTTTACATTCGCTTCACTCCAAAGGAGACAAAAACATCTAAAGTGATTCATTACAAAATAATAGTTGAGATGAAAATTAATCTCCATTTTTGGATCATCGATCAAGTAAATTTGAACAATCATCAAATATAGAAAATAAAGTAAAAGCTTATACCATCCACAGAATTTAACAATTGGGAATTTTCACCTTATACTAGTTCAATTGTTTATTGACACAAATAAATTTCTTCCAATGAGCAAAAAAAATGTACTTTTTTTTCTTCATCTCCTCTGGTTTTATAGCATTTCCAAAAGAGAAACAGCTTGATACAATGCGTGTGTATCACAACAAAGAATTTGGGGTTTCAGTGGATGAGAGGAGGCAAAAATAAGCCTGCGAATATAGGCCTATAATTTACAAGAGTTGAATGTTGGAAAACAGGGGGTAGTCTTCCACATTGTCTAATGTGTTAATTCCCCAGTCAAAGATAAAGTGGGCTTATTCTACCGGTACGGTACTGCATTTAACTGGTTTGAAATACCATCTCTGCTCATGCTGTTTCAAACAGTTAATGCTACCATTGTTTACAAATACCGTTAAGACTTCCGCCCGTTGTGTTATGACTTTCTCCCAACGAACCAAACTCCCCCACAGTGCAATATGATCTTTTAACTGTTCGCCCTGATTACCCTGAACAACCAAGAAGACATACACCGGCTGTCCTATCAACGGAAATATAGTACATATGTTCACATTATGTGTTAAAATCGGGGCTGAAATATTTTTTTCCCCATATAATTGTGTGTTAATTATTGCCTTCCCATTCTGTCAGATACAATGACGTCACTGGGGGATTTTCCTCCCTCTGAAAAGCTTAATTTTAACACAGAAGTAAATGTAAAAAACTTCCAAAAAGTATAGTTCAGCGTCCATTTTAGCATGATAATTTGAAGAGATGTACTATCTTTCTCTTCACCAAGTTGTAGAAATTTATATCAAGTTTGAGCTAAGATTTTAACTAGTAAAAACTCGCTACGCTCCCTTGAGGCCTAGGTTAAAAATCCCTCAGTTGCGCGGGTGGCAATTACGGCACCGTAATTGACAGAACACCGTAATTGACAGAACAGCCGATCTTTTGTTTAGAGCCGCGACTTCCTTTGTATCTAAGAGAATATTATTGCCTCATGTTCGGCTATTTCCGAATATATTAAGCTCAGGGCCCGATTGATGTGCTCTGCGTTCAAAAATTTGTAAAACTTCATCATACAAATTCGGTTAGTCTGTATGTGTTCGTGGGGCCGAGACAAAAGTTTATCTGGGCGAGTGGGGGGCGCAGGTCGGCTTATTATCAAAGGCACTATTTTGTGGCCTGCTCACTATACCCTCACCACGGTGTGTTATCCCCAGGCCCTCCGGGTGGCTTTCACACGTGAGCGGCCGGCTAACATGACAGCGGTAATCCTTACTGTTCCCAGAATTCCCTTCGATCATACTGAGCATGCGCATTATATAAACGTCGACAGTTCAGTCAAAATGGCATCGTTAACAACAACGTCATCTCAATTTTCCAAGTTCTCCAATAATAGTAATCATTTTCATCTTGAGTCATGGGACCTTTACGCTTCGCCTTGTTCGACTTCTTCTCCGAAGATCCCCCAACTGTTGAGGTTGGTAATTCTTCTTGGATCGAGGACGATCTGGATTACATTGACGGCAGTGAATCCGGTCTCGAAGAAGAAGTCTCCGTGCTATGGCCACAAAAGAGCAAGCCAGGAAAGGTGGTTTTGACGAGATGTGCTGCCCGAGTTATGAGATTCAGTGGTAAGTGATCGAAAAAGCTAGAAAACACTTATATTTCGTAATGTTCTTGTTGTTATCTATGTAACACAATAAAATATGGGCCCTAAAATATATAGGCTGTTGTGTTGCTGATTCGGAGAACAACAACAACATTTAAAATGAATGGATTTACAATTTATGTCTGGTGGTATATATGCCTAGGCTACCTGATGTTCCCAGGAAAATAATAAATTTACATGTAATTTTTACATTTTTAAACTGAAACTTACCTTACTGACATATGCGTTCGTGTGCAAACACGGATTAACAAGTGAAGAAATTAAAACAATAGCACAGTTCATTTCCCGCCTAATCACCCACGCCAGCACTCAATCACAATAGATCTCCACTTCTTACGCGTAAATGTAAAGATCCCAAGCGGGGAGGTCGGGTGGGACCATCACTCTGTCAGTAAGGTAAGTTTCAGTTTAAAAATGTAAAAATTACATGTAAATTTATTATATTTTTTACACAGTGAAACTGACCTTACTGACATATGCGAGAATTCCAAAGCAGGACGGAGGGAAGTCCAAGTGACAGCGACTAATGGCGTGAGGATTAGACGGAAGTCAGCAAGAGACTTCATGCTGGCCATAAAACTTAAATAAGAATAGGCTTCCATAAAGACTCAATAGCGACAGGGTCATATAACGGTATCGTAGACACTGTCCCTATAGTAAGCCCAGACCTCCCAGGCTCATCGGCGCTGACATAATGGAAGTTATATACACGTGCCCCCCCCCTTTTTTTAAAGAAAGTTTTTTATGAGGAAACGTGTTCTTACCATTAAAAACCGATAAAAACACACAGGCCTCTAGTGTCTGTGTGCTGACCCGACCCCGGTGATCTGCTGCGCTGTCACCAGTGGTCCCAAGGAAAATAGGTCGTCCTTGATAAGTGTCATGTCTCTCAAGTAGTATGATGCGAAGGTTGTGTGAGATCTCCAAAAACAAGCCCTCATAATATCAGTTACCGACCTGTTGGTCCACAAAGGCCAGGACGCCCCAAGCGCCCTGATCTCATGTGCAGAGACATCACACAACGCAGCCTGCATCGATGACACTCCATCGTAGGCTAACCTAATAGTTTTGGAGAGCCAAGAAGAGATAGTGTTTTTAGATATCTCTTGTTGGCTCCGGGGACAAAATGGTATAAATAATCGCCTTCGCCCAGCACGTAGTACTTTAGTGCGACTAATATATACAGTAAGGGCACGAACCGGACACATAAGGTTGTCCGATTCTAACCCTGAGGAAAGGAAATCAGCTAAAGCTGGAACCCTAAATTCTCTACAAGAAGTGTCGTACAGAGATTGGTTCTTGGCTACAAATTCAGGAATGGTAGTAAGTACCACATAAGTCCATCGAGAATCATGCCTAATTTCCCTAGCATCCAAAGCGTGTAGTTCTGACACGCGAGCCGCTGAAGCCAAGGCTAACAAAAAAACTGTTTTGTAGGATAGGAATTTCAGATCGGCTGTAGTTATGGGTTCGAACGGAGGTTCTGATAAACTCCGTAGAACTAATGCTAAATCCCATTTAGGAAGTTTTGGTACAGAGACAAGCCTGTCAATCCTAAACGATCTAACCAGAGCTGTTAGATTAGGATCAGAGGCAGGATTAACGCCAGTAGACAGGTTAATAATCCTAGATAATGCAGATCTGTAACCATCCACCGTAGATGGAGCAAGACCCTTGTCTTGAAACAGGTGTAACAAGAAATCTGCTATCTGCTGAACAGAGGCAGAACGGGCATCAATGTTTCTTCCAGTACACCACTCATGGAAGACCCTCCACTTCCCTTGATAACAAGCTGATGTGGAGGATCGAGTGGAAGCGACCATTCTTCTCGAAGCTTCCCTAGAAAACCCAACCTCAGTGAGCTGATCCTTGAGCACTTGCAAGCGTGCAGATGGAATGCCTGAGGTTTGTGGTGGAAAATTGCTGACTTCGGTTGACGAAGTAGTTTTTCCCAAAGAGGTAGTCGTCTTGGGACGTCTACCAGTAATTCCAGAAGGTCGGGAAACCACGGACGAGCTGGCCACCAAGGGACAATTAGATAAACCACGCATGGATGCGCGCGTATCTTTTGTAGAACTAGAGGCAGGATTGAAGGGGGCGGGTAAGCATACGCTATTAGACCCGTCCAATCCTGCGATAGAGCATCGACTCCCACTGCTAGAGGATCCAGTACAGGGGACATATACAGAGGGAGTTGATGATTCAGGTGAGTAGCGAACAGATCTATCAGCGGTTGTTCCCAAATCTGAGCGATTTGGCGCAGAATGTCTGTGTGAAGCTGCCACTCCGTCGGTATAATCTGATGTTTTCTCGACAGTGCGTCGGCTAGTACATTCAGATGTCCTGGTATGTGTCTGGCACGAAGTATGATATCGTTCTGCCAGCACAGATGGTAGAGTATCTCGGTCTGCTTCAGAAGCTTCGAGGACCGAGTTCCCCCCATCTTGTTGATGTAAGCTAAGACAGTTGTGTTGTCTGTAGCTACCAGAACCGACTGGCCTTTGAGGTCCTGTATCAATAAGAGTATTGCTCGATTGACGGCCATGAACTCTAACACATTGATATGGAGTAACCTCTCCTGCGGAGTCCAATAGCCTGATATCGACTTGGATCCGAGGTGGGCCCCCCATCCTTGCATCGAAGCATCCGTGAACAGCTGATGAGTAGCTTGAAACGGAAGCAGTGTTACACCAGGCATCACGTTGAGAGGGTCCATCCACCATAATAGGTGATGTTTGACTTCCTCTGTGACAGGAATCATGGGATTCCTGTGCCTGTGTGGCCAATGCTGATTTAAATAGATCATTAGTGGCCGTAACTGTAATCGGCCTCGTGGTGTGACATCCTGTGTGGATGTCAGTAGACCGATTATTGATGCAAACTGGATGGCAGTGCGGCAAGAATGTCTGATGAACAGTGGAATGTCGCGACATATCTTGCACCAACGAACTTCCGGTGGCCGAGCAATGACCAATTTGGTGTCGTACGCCACGCCTAGGAAGTTCCGTTGTTGTGACGGTGTTATCTCCGATTTTTCCTCGTGTGGGAGATAACCCAGTAGTTCGAGGATGTGCCATACAAATGTTGTATCGCATCGGAGTTGTATTCTGCACATATTCCTGATAATGGAATCGTCTAGGTAAAAATGATATTTGATACTTCGACTGTGCAGATACGCCGCCACTGGCTGAAATACTCTGGTGAAGATCCAAGGGGAACTGGCTAGACCGAAAGGTAGAACCTGGAATTGGAAACGGCGAGCACCGACCAGGAATCTCAGGTACTTCCGGTAACTTGGATGAATCGGGATATGCAGGTAAGCGTCCCGAAGATCCAAGGAAGTTAACCATTCCCCTTGAACCAGAGCGGTCCTGATGGACCGGAAGGACTCCATCCGAAAGTGAGGGGGTTTCATCAGGAAGTCCTTGTTCAGCCTGCGCAGATTTATTATCATGCGCATTTCCGGTGTATCCTTCTTTGGCACAAGGAAGACCGGAGAATAGAACCCGGGGACCGGTCGTGGACCGGAAGTTCTATTACTGCATGCTTCTGGATAAGTTTGTCCACAGATGCCTGTGTTACCAGAAGGTGTGCCTTCCGTATAGGTATACGGGAGGGCTTGGGAGCAGCAGTAAGGGGTGGATCTATAGTAAATTCTAGGGGGTAACCGTATCGAATAGTACGGATTATCCCCAGTTTTTGCCAATTCCGCCAAAATCCTTGAAGTCGTCCCCCGACCGGGAGACTGGATTTCGGCGGGACCGGAAGTTGAGGCAATTCGTGGTCCCGCCATGTCATGAGATTGACATGGCCCGAATCGTCACCGGCCCTGCTGCTTTTTGCCACGACCTTTCCCTTTACCTTTATAGTTGGGATTGGTCTGGCCTTGCTGTTGTGGCATGCGACCCGCCGCTTGAGACTTCCCTTTTGGACCGGAAGCGGAAGTAGTCGGCCTAGGTTGCTTGGCTGGTGGACCGGAAGTGTCCGTAGAAATACGTTTTCCTGTCCCCATACCACCCGCTCTAGGCGGAGGATTAGGCTTAGCCTTCTCCACCGTATCCCTTAGAGACGGTATAATGCCATTAAACAACAGCGAAGATGCTGGCGATTGCTCCTTCAAAGTACGAATGACTATATCAGGAGCATGGTTGACAACGGAAGACAAGTAAGCTTGTCGTCTCAGATGAACAACCATCGCAGCATTGAACGCGGCTAAAGCCATTGCATCAGCATTAGCTTTAGCAGCCACGTTCTGAAGATCCGCCAGTAATTGTAGCTCAGGACTACTACTGGCTGCTAACTGCGAACGCGACAACCTGCTCAACACAGTGGATATGGCCGTTAGAAACCAGTCCATGTGAGAGGCTATGGCTACCCCCTGCCGCGCAGCTTCTTCAATAGTAGAAGACTGCTTATCAGTTAGCGGGATCAAGACCTTGGAAGGGACCTTGTTGCCTTTACATATGTCGGCAAGATCAGGTTCCGGTTCCGCGGCCTTAAAGTCATATGCCGAATCATGAATTCCGTACGCTCTAGACGTGGGCTTCTCCACCGGAAGTGGTGCCGAAGCGGAAGCCGGTCTAAAGAGTGCACGTTTTCCCGTTCTTGTAATACGTTCCTGCATTGTTTTAGGCTGGGCTAAAACCGTATCAAGAACGGAACATAAACCATGAATGGCATCTGACGCAGGAAGTGACGACGTCTGCATGGTAGTTGTCGACGGAGCCTCTGCCATAGTATGTAGGCGAGAGGATGTCGGCGGTGGGGGTCGTGACATATTAGGGTACAACTCGTACAGAGCTTCTAGTACCTCTGAATATGAACGTCTCTCCGGATCATGATCACTGTCATTATCCTCAATGGATTGACGTTGCGCGACCCCCTGACGTCTTATCGATGGGTCAGTAGACAAATCAATCGGATCAGACGATACTACCGGAAGCTGTGTCGGAACCGGGGATGGAACCTGAACAGTACCGGAAGCGGAAGTCAAGAGTCGCCGGAACTGATCTAGTTCAGCTGCCTGTTGTTCCATTCTTTGCAGAATAACAGCAGACAGAGAACCATCAATAACCGGAACTCCCGTATTGATTTGTGGACTATTAGAGACCCGCCTATAAGGGGATGCAATAGGCCTAGCCCACTGCATTTCCGGACGAACCGGAAGTCTCAACCCACCGGGGTTTGTCACAACAGGCCTCCTTATAGTGGGACCGGAAGGACGAAAAGTCCTAACCGGAATCCCGGAGTTAACCATACCGGAACCCGCAGGCGACCGGAATTGGCTGACAGGAAGTTGATAATGAGCCCTATATGGGTTTATGACACCCGACCCAGAACCATTCTCAGTCATACCCTGTTGTGACTGGAACAATGCCGTATTGTTTCTATTAACACTCTGAGGTATTAAGTGTGAAACTGGCATTGTTCCTGCAGAACAATGACCTCGATCCCCTGCGTTTGTCAACCCAGAGGTGTTCAATTGCAAGGGATTTAATCCTACCCGGCCTTGCGTGATAACTCCCGTGACTGGGGTATTACGTAAGGTCGTGGAGTTTACTCCTGGTAAGACCATGGATACATTGTCTCTATATCCACCAGAGGTATTGTCTGCTGTGCTGAAATTAACTATACCTGGTATTATACCATAGTTATTTACAGCACCACTTACCATGCCTAAGGCTGCCCCTGGAGCAACAGGGAGTGTCGAAATTGGTTGACGACCAACAAACGACACCTGGGAATTATTAGATATCGGGGTATTCCCAGCGGGAGTCCCCCCAGTGATATCATTCCCAACAGCACATACGGGCGTACTTACACGTCACCAGTGTTTATGCCCGGAGTCAAAGTGGTCCTCATCTCGGATTCGTCTCGATTTCCATGGGGGACACACTTTCGGGAAGATCTAGTTCCACTGTGACCTCGGCTGACTCTCCCGTACCTTCATCTAGGACGGACCCCATTACTTTTACCTGTTTCTTCCTTTTACCTGTGGACAGATCAGAAACAAAAGTACTAGTGCTTGGCGCAATACCTTTATCTAATAAAGAACGTAAAGGGCCCATCCAAGGACTGCCAATCGATGCAGGCTTCTTCGCCGTCCCATTTTCAATAAAATGGGAGGGCGGAGTCATGATATTAGTCTCCGACATTAAACCAGGGGGAAGGGAACCCGCACGAGACCCGGTCATTAAATCTTGAAATAAATCATCGGGCCATTGTTGACACTCCTGACATCTATGGGTACAATCACAAGCAATATTGCCTCGACACGCAAGACAAACAGAATGTAAGTCGGTCGTTGATTTAGACTTCCCACAGACGGAACAGAACATAGAGGCCATTATTTTATCGACAGATATACACAAGAATACTTCCCAACTTGATCTTTTCGTTGCTTTGTAGACTTGTAGATGATGTTATCACTCGTTGTAAACGTAAAATCCTTCCGTAATACGCTGGAGCTTTACACACGATCTTTACAGTAGCTAGCTAAGTAAAGAAGTGAAGATCTATTGTGATTGAGTGCTGGCGTGGGTGATTAGGCGGGAAATGAACTGTGCTATTGTTTTAATTTCTTCACTTGTTAATCCGTGTTTGCACACGAACGCATATGTCAGTAAGGTCAGTTTCACTGTGTAAAAAATGCTGAATGTTTTAGGTGTCTAGAAAACAGAGAACTATCAAATTTGCTAGATATCGTAAGGAGTGCTGATGGTAACCTGTCAACGGGTTACCATGAATTGTACACTGGTAACCCGTGTCAACCTATGGCATAATTATTAACCTAATGTCATATTATTAGTCAAAATTATGGGGACCTTTTCATATGGCAACCTCCAGGCAACCTGAAAACAGGTTACTACCTTAAATTGAGGCCTGCTATTTATATTCATGCAGAATATTACAACAGTTTTTTTTATTATCTTTCAGGCGTTGCTGTCTGGTAATGTATATCTGCCACGGCGAGTTGTGCAGGGCATCAACCGGAGTGATCCCCGTAAGATGACCATGGATCTAATGTCCGCTTTGTTCACGAGAGCGGATATGGCAACACACACGCTGACTGGTGTGAAGTCGAATGCCAAACCGGATGCCGAGGTGAAACCACCCATTGATCAGGACAAGATAACTGCTATACAAGGTAATTGTTCTTATCTTCGAGAATATCTCAGGACTCATTATAGATTCTTTTATCAGATTTATGTACTGTGACAAAAACATTTTGAGCATTTAGTGTCTTATAAGACCAGATATTCGAATTAAATTGCCGCGCTATAATAAAATGCTTTAATATTTAAATAAGAAGCTAATCAAAGTAAATTTGCCTGAGTATTAAACTTGGTTACCCACAAACTTGCAGCTACCTATTTGACTGAATATTTGATTCGGAGTCCCAAACCATTGGCAAGTTTATGCATTTAATTTCTGCCCTACAGTCGTACTTCTAAATGTCATTTAAGTCATGTGCTAATTATATATTGTCTTCTACCTCTTTTGACAGAGTACTGCCTAAAGAAGTTTCCTGGCAAGGAAAAGATCATCCGGGAAGCCATGAAGGCCAAGCTGAATGGTGAGCAGAAGTGCTACAGGAGGATGGAGAAGCACTGAGAGACTCCCCACATAATTTATTCGCCACTCACAACACTGATATTATATCATTGTAAATATGTATATATCGTCCATATTTATGTGTATGAGTTATTAATAAAATGTCCGTATTTTGCACAAATAGTTTTCTGTTACATGTCTCACATATTACGTAATAGTACCTTTGTGTTATCTGAACATTACTGATCAGTTTCTGTCCAGTACACCGTAATTACCTGATCAGTTCTATTTAGAGAGCATTCAATAATGTTCCATGTAGTTACTGTAAGAGGTTATTCCTTTAAAAACTCAAGGACGTTGTGTATATCAGGGACCAGAAGCAAGTTGACCTGATCCATTTTATTTAATGAACTCCTAGATTAAAGGTCATCATTTTCAAAAGAGCACCCTGAAAATAATTATGGAATTTCGATGAAACTTCGTAAATGATGCTACAGGACAGTCCTATAGGATTCAATAGGACAGTCTTATAGGATTCAATAGGACAGTCTTATAGGATCCAATGGGACAGTCCTTTTGGAAAATGTCCTATAGGATTTTGCCTGTAGGACAGTCCTATAGGATTGTCCTATACGATCCTATAGGACTGTCCTATAGGACAATCCTATAGGACTGTCCTATAGGCAAAATCCTATAGGACTGTCCTATAGGACAGTCCTATAGGATTTTTTGGTAAGGGATTTTATACTTAATGGAACACCTTTTTCAGTCAGTATGAAACAAATATAGTGAGTAAAGAAACTACATTGATTTGGAGCATAACAATGGGAAACGATAAATCGCTTCCGTGTTTTTTCTTTGACGGAAGCTACACAGAAACGGAACGATCGTTACCGTGAAATATTCTGGCCTGTATGAAAGAATATAATTTTCTGAGAAACAAAAATTCTCATGATGAAACTGATCACGGTGCTTGGGGTACCTGCATGTTAATGTTGTTTGGGATGATTTCAGGGCCCCAGTATAATATAGTATAATATAGTCTCATTGATGTACTGCCAAACAGGAACATCTCACACTGGATATCATCTTGATGACCTCCTCTAATCAGTAATTTAATACCTAAAATATGTGAAGTCACTGAATTTGATTGAATTTGATAAGGTCAGTTTTGCATTATTAATATAAGTTCGACATTGAATGCACATGACGTCCAGTGGGATACACATTCAGGCACATGACGTCCAATGAAATACATATTCAATCACAGACAAATTTTATACAGTATATTGTACATTGATAATCGCCAGCAATATTATGTTCAGGAAACAGGTTTCAGACATGCCAGGCAGTATATGTACTCTCATTGTTGTCAGGGTTGGAAAAAAAAACAGGGGACGAACAGCGGGTCATTGATCGCACGGAATTGGTCGAAACGAGAAAGCGCATGACGCATCAATGGTAGGTTCAAAAGTAGTTGTTGCAAAGGGAGCTGGGAAAATGCCACCAGTTCCACGATTTACCTGGAAAATCTATTAATCCGCCAGTGGACAATGAAGGGAGAATTGACACAAGACCGGCATATGTAACCTTTCTCATAAATCCATACTATACTTGATGGTAATTGTGTGCTGCAGAGCACAGGTTCTACTGTTATACATGCTAAGAAATCGATCAGTTCGGTTCAGGATTCTTCACAGTGTATAACCTACTGAATGTCCACGTGAAACTTGAACTTTCTCAGCCAGAGTACCCATAGCAGCCAAGTAAGGAGCTATTGGCAAATGCTTATATGACATATATTACTGTCAAATTCCAGGGCACATAACACAACTGCAAACAGGAACGACACTAAAGACACTCTATATAATAATTACCTATATCCTACATCCACAGCAATTGATGGTGCAGATCAGTTGGAAGCATATAACCACCCCATTATGAGGACAAGAATATATATGCCACCGTTGTGTATTGCCACTGCCAGAGTTTCCCTTTGGATGTATGTGAAGCCATCGGTACAGTCAAAATTGATGCAGAAAATCAAACTTCCCTGCCTGACATCATGGTAAAGTTTTGACCCATGTAAAAAAAAAAAAAAATTGACAGACACCTCTCAAGCCATCAAGAAACCAGAAGCAAAGAGGAAGAGAATGCAGGGTATAAACAGTATTCAAATGGAAAATAATCCCATTGGAACAAAATACGAACCTCACGACTGCTTCAGTTCAGCACCATTTAGCGGAGGACGAGCTCACCGTTCACCGTGATATGTGTGCGGTCATGTACAATAGGTGTTCAGGAGAATGTACGTCAGATAGACATGACACACCTGTGACCACAACCCAGGAGCTCTGAAAACCTGCTATATACCTTAACAACATGACCAGGCTACATGTATACGGTCACAAACAGGACTACCTCCAGGCATATATAGATATTAGAATCCAAACAAATCTGACAGAAATTAAAACTTCACATGTATGCATACTACACACCACAGGAAATATATACATGTAAACAGAAATTTCTAAAAGAGATAAGTTGGGCTCTTCAGAGAGCTATAGGACTGGTGCTTGCCAACTGATAATGGCATTTCACTAACAGATCAACATGATCAATTTAAGTGGTTTAATGCTTGGTAAACATCCAGAAATAAAGCCATATAGGTCATACCCCATGAGATGTATAGTACCAAACCTTTCCCTAAATGTACATGTAGGTCCCTCCTCCCACACATACTATTTGAACATGTATGGACCATACTCTAGTCAATATCCCGTAATAAATTATCATGGCAGAATGAGCCGAGAATAAATCAGATTTTTTTACGAGTATCGAGCATTTGACTATTCCAGGCTGAGGCATGTATTAGATATTGCAGCAGGCCGGGTGACATCAGGATTTGTATGTTACAATCGTGTAGCTCGAGACAGGCGATACATTCAACGAGTGCGAAGCAATATGGATGTCCTGAGATGGTGATCATCATTAGGAGATAGAAGACTTCCTCACGACATCATGCAGGGGTGAGGCAATGAGCCATTATTGTAGTAATTGGGAATGCTGGATTCAATTATAGAGCTTTGAGTCGCCGGTCTTCTGTTTGAAGATGCAGAATGTTAAAGCACTGCCTATCCTTGCTGTGACATCATGTGCTCAATGACATCATTTCGCAATCTCCGGATCTCTTAAATCACTTATCTATACATTTACATGTACATATCAAATGCCAAACTAAAAAAAAGAAGTATAACTTCAATATGCTTCCAAAATGATCCCAAATCAGCAAAAGAGGTTTTGCGATCCACGTTCGATAATGCAAAATGATGAAATGGAACAACAACAACAACCTGATATAGAACAACAACAATCTGATACAGAATTTGGCAAGGCTTTGGTGTAAGCATGACCTGCCATTGAAAAGGTAATATCCTGGACAAACTACTGACAATACAACTTGCAGCAGATCCTTTGTCAATTATATTTCGTGAGTCTTACACCAAATCGTTGCCCAGAATTTGCCATTTTCAGACCTATTCATGTCTTTACTTTCGGTCTTAGAATGAAATACAAAATTCTTGAATCATATGTTGTTAGGAGCAGATTTTACACCGAATTATGCATTCATTCAGCTGAAATATAATTTGGGTTGAGCTGTATCCCTGGCAACAGTAGGTCATTACTGCAGCTGAATGGCAGACCCGTCATGTAAGACAACTTCCAGGCCTTGCATTCTAGAAATAAGACGGGGCTGATCAATAGGCCCCGTCTTGCAGGGTCACGGGGCTGATTTTTGGCCATCAGGGCTGATTTCAAATTTCACCACACGACAATGTATTATTGGTCATATATCAACCAAACCTTAGTTTGGAAATAAATTTTATTTTGATGTCCAGTACTCCTGTCCCATATACAATGCTCTACAAATTATTCTTGATTGTACAACATTCCCACCCACTTTAACATATTCTCCCAGGACATATCGCCCCCCCCCCCTTTCACCCTCATAACATATATTCCCCCATATTTTCATATATTCAAAAGATCTTATAAGTACCGGTATCACCAAAAAAATAGAGGAATAAAAGAAAAACCCTCCATGTTGGTATTTTTATCTTTACTGGATCCAGCAAATCTTAATATTTCAACGACTTCTGCTGAAACCAGTTATTGTAGCCTACTGATATTGTAGAAATAAGAATTGCCAATAATGTGTTTTGACTGCTGTTTTCAATTACCACGTACTAAAACGAGTATCGTTTTAATTTATTAACTTGATATGCAAAACAATATATTTCAAGGATTTCCCCTCAGGAATGATAAAATTTCCCTGTAAAATTTCAAGGATTTTTAGTGAAAAATAAATTCCATGTGGAATTCCAGTGCCTTCCATAGGGGGAGTGCACATATTTTCTGGAAAAGCCAGAAGAAGAAAATTGACAACTGGGGTTTTGTCCGCTGGTGTTCTGTCCGTTGGTGTTTTGTCCACTGGGGTTTTGTCCGTATCCCATAAAATGAAATGGGAAATTAATTTGAACATCATGGAGATCTGTACCAGCGCCTATCTAATTCGAGCAATTTGAGAAACAAGACTGGATCGTACAACGATTTGAACACGCCATTTCTAAAAAAAACGAAGAATTATTACTTGCTTGAATCTTGGGGGTTCATTGCAATGCATTCATAATAAAACAGTCGGGAAATTTTGGATTTTTAGCGGAGAAATGGTACCGGTCGGTTAGACTTTGACGGCGACTTGGACTGTGTCGTCGCCGATTTCGCTGAAAACGAAACCACTTGCAAATTACCGTGTCCATGAAACACTGCTTCAACAAACGCCATTTCAAGCCATAAAATCTGTTGATTTCTTTCGAAGTTGATGGAGAATATGTTTAAAATTGTCCTGATAAACATGATCAGGTCGACTGAACCGTAATCACGTTGCTGATTTCTCGATTCCTGACCTAGAAGTAGGTGCTTTATTTGCTGAAAAGATCGTCAACCGGCCGCCATGCCATGCTGCTCTACAGTCACGTCACACTTTACGGTATGCTGACAGTAGTCGTGCCGCTTTATGGTTGTTGTTGTTGTAAAACGCAGCCTTCGTAGTGATTTCGTTGGAATTTGCTGATAAAATTATTAGACTCGCACGATTTATTTAGACTCGGTCGGGTATTTAAACCGGAAAATAGACATATTTTCTTTCTTGGCCCAAGCACAAGTCGTCAAGACAGAAGACACAGTAGGATTAGATTTATTCCATGAAGATATGGGAATATACTCACTGGACTGATTTGACGGGGCCGATGAATAATCCCCGTGAAAAGTGCTCACGGGGTCGATCACGGGGCCGGGGCCGATCGGCCCCGTCAAAATGCAAGGCCTGAACTTCAATCGGCAACACTTTGCGTGCAATAGACTTGGCCCTTTTCACTCCTTGGTTGAACATCCTCGCTAAAACCAGGGGTATCTCTATCTCTATGACAGATATAACCCCTGGTCCGCTTGGGCAATGTATCGCGATCAACGACACACAGCGGCATCCTGTACATATTGACCAATCACATCACGCGACCATGGCGACCGTGACAACAGATCGAAAACACCATAGTAGATAGCTTGTGCGATACCCAGAGCAGAAGAACATGCACCTTTTCAACAACCATGAACATTAATAAATATAAGGAAACATAGTTTAAAATAAAATCTATTTGAAGAGAAAATAAACTCATTCATCTCCAATCAAACATCCAACAAGCCAGGCAAATGTAGAAAACACCGAAGCTTTAGAGGCGGTCAGTGTATCCGACCTCACCTTCCCACTGAAGGACTTGAATTGGGTTGAAACGCACGGATTTCTATAAAATTTCACTGGTCTATCCATTAATATTTTATTGTTATGCGTGCTTGGATTAAATATTTTACATTCGGTACGTATCAGCGAATAGTTTAGCAGCGAAAGTAAAACCCAAACGTATTTTACCACCAGCACAGTTTTTCTAGGTCACGTAACTGGAGTGTGTGGGCGGAACGCGGTTTGCTATGCAAGTTGGTCAAGGGTTCGCCTTTGGCTCACAAATAGAAACCGCGACGTGGTGAAGATGTGGTTGAATGGTTCCCCACATGTAGTCATGCACCTATTTTATGTATCTTACATGACGGATTTGCCAGCTGAATGGGTCACCATGCAATGAGGGCTATGGTCTCAAGATCATGTGATAAAACATGGATGACGGTCTAAAATATGCCTGCCTGAGGATGAACAAAACGAATCACTCTTCTTGGGAAATTTAGAAGAGTGATTTTCAGCTCATGTCAGCACTCCCCTTGGCTATTCTAGCTGCACTGTTTGTTTACTCACCAAGTTCTTACTTGTAAAAGACAAGGATATTGATACATCTTTCCAACAAGGCCTAAATGTAACGACCCATATCCCCATAATTTATAGTGAGCATGTGCATTCAATTTACAAGCAATTACAAACTATGATCGAGTAGCTGCCTTTGACCATCTCGATGACAAACACGACCTGGCATTTCACGCAATGCATACTTACATGTATATCATATGAAGGCATGTGAAGCGTAATTATAGCAGATGGTACATGTACTCGAAATATATCCGGCAGACAGGCTACATGTAAGCTAAGTATAGAGAACTTCTAAAGATTGTATTACTGTGGAATATTTTTAATAAGTCTCCACAAATAATACCCCAGTAATTACCTTACACTGTTCCTCACCTGGCCCCAGCTACTGGATATAGATCTGTATGTATAATAGACTGACAGAGACGGATCAGAGTGGATCTACCTGTATTGATTATGTATTGATCACCCATAGACGTCACATATACACACCTGTACAAGGTATACATATCTACCTGTACAAGCGGTAAGGCATATACGGGCCCAACACCACTCAACTGAATACACAGTACTTGTACAGGTCTGGACACATGCAAATTATAATGTCTCTGCTGCGAAATTGCAGCAGATTCCTAGCATGTTCCAAGCTTATTACATGT
>JAVTVY010011553.1:0-55959 GCA_036873755.1 Hanleya hanleyi
AAGTACATGCGGTATATAGGAAAGAAGCAGTTGCTTTGCGGTTATTACTGCTGTTCTAAGGGGAATTCCAACTGCTATAATTGGGTAACTCCAGCAGATAAACCACCCTGTACTTAAGCTAGCGATCTACCACGCATGAGTAATTTATATCGTATCACTTTGTTCTTCTGTGATTAGCAAAGTTCTTTTCTATGCATTACCCACGTTATCAGTCTGAGAAGGTACTTAAGTTCACCAACCTAAAAATTAGCTCGCCAGCTTGGCGATGATTATCTTCAACAGCCATGTTCACTCAATTCTACCTGTTATTAATCTTCTGACGTGGTAGACTTGAATTGAGAAACTGGACTGAACATTCCCTGGCACCATACTACCTATTTATTTGTGTTCATTTGTAAATTGAATACAGACCATGTGATATCATACTGTTAATATGCAAGAACACTTGTACTTTTACTAATGCCGACCAATTCTAAATATTTGCTATGTTTAGACACACTGAATCAATAATCATTAGAATGTAAATAGATAGATAGATAATCTTTATTTAAAAACTCGATAACTTCATAGGCATATAAAACCTCTTTTCATGAAGGTCGAGGGCGAAAACAATAAAAGTTATATCAACCGAATAATACAGAAAGTTATAGTTAAACCAGTCGAATAAGAACATTCTAAAAAATTAAATCGCTATATGCAGAGTAACATGGAAAAAAAAAAAAAAAAAAAAAAAAAAAAAAAAAAAAAAAAAAAAAAAAAAAAAAAAAAAAAAAAAAAAAAAATAATAATAAATAAATTAAAAAAAAAAAAAAAATATTAATAAATAAAAATGCAGTCACATGAAAAAATTTAAATTAATTAATAAAATAATAAAAATGACAACAAATGACTATAATTGTGTCGTGTGTATAAATTCAGATAAATATATAAAACAAAACAGGCACTGTCGTAGATTAGAAAAATACAAGTACTATATTAAAATAATCAATAAGAACTATCGACTAGAAATTGTGAAAATAAATGATGTTTACATGCAGTTTTAAAAGCGCCAATGGTATCAATTACTTTAATATGAGCTGGCAAATCGTTAAAATCAGACGAACCAGTAATTTGGATAGAGCGCTTAAAAAATTCAGTCCGAGCCCTTGGAAAACGCAATAAAATCTGAGTAGAAGATCTTAAGGATCTAGTTGGCTCATATTTCTCAAACATATCAGATACATAGTTCGGGGCTAAATTATGAATAGCTTTAAAAACAAAGGTAAGTCTATTCAGTTTCAACTTATAAGATAGAGGTAACCAGTTAAGCTTAATGTAAAGGTCTTTTATGTGCTCAGATGGATCAGAATCAAGTATCAGTTTCATTGCACGCCTTTGAATGCGCTCCAAGATATACAAGTTGGAAGAAGATGTAGTACCCCAAACATTAGAACAATAAGACAAATGAGGCAATATAAAACAGAAGTAAAATAATTTTCTAGCATGTAAGGGTAAAAACTTTCTAATCCTAGCGAAGAGGTATAGCTTTGGATTAGTCTTACTCTCTATTAATTTGACATGTTCAGACCAGTCCAAATTATTGTTTATGACAACACCAAGTAGTTTTTCAGACTGAACTGTTTCTAAGTTTGTGTTGCCAAGCGTTATATTTAAAACAGATCTGTCCAAATGACATCTCTTCTGGCTAGTAGCAACAATCATAGCTTTGGTTTTGGTACAATTAGGGTATAATTTGTTATCAGAGCACCATTGACTAGTAGAGAGCATATCGTCATTTAGGCATTTACTTATCACCTCAAGCGATTTGCTGGAAACAGATATCGTAGTATCGTCAGCAAAAGTGGTAGACGCAGATTTCAAATGCAGTGGCAAATCATTTGCATAGATTATAAACAGAAGAGGATCTAGAATGGACCCTTGAGGAACACCTACATCAACATTAACAACATCAGAGTAGGTGCCCTTAAAATCAACGAATTGTTTCCGCATATGTAAGTATGATTGGAAAAAGGAAATGGATTGACCAGTACAGCCATACAGTTTAAGTTTGGTTAACAATTTGTCGTGGTTAACAAGATCAAAGGCCTTGCTAAGGTCGAGGAAAATGGCACCGACAACATTTCCTTTATCCATATCATTAAGCCAAGAATTAATTAGGGCAGATAAAGCAGTTTCACAAGAATGACCCGATCGAAATCCAGCTTGATTAGTGTGAAATAAATTGTTGTATTCCATATATTCGGTCAAGTTATTATGCACGTGTCTTTCTAAAATTTTAGAAAGAGCAAGAAGAATGCTTATCGGTCTATAATTGCTAGGATTATCCTTCGGACCCAATCTTAATAAATTAATATCCTATCAATGCTCCCCCATCGTATATCTCGCTGTATAGGATCTTACGTATTTCAATTGAATTTGGTGTTCTGGCGCCCATACCATGGATATTTAATAGCATTATGACATCTTGGTCGCTTTTGGACTCAGACATTTGCAGTCGAGGAGGGGAGATAGGTTCACTGTGTCCATTTACCGCAATGCTTACACAGAAGATCAGTTCATGAATCTACCCCGTATTATACCGCCACAATGTCGGGACCGCGGCAACATGAAAAGACACCCCGCCAGCGAGCCGGCTAGTTCAGCTGAGCCGACCAAAAAGCCTTTGTCATCAATGTTCCCTTCAAATCACTATGAAGCGTTGTCGGGATTGGTTAACTCGCGAGTTACTGCAAGCCTGTTAGATCCTACAAGCGACAATATCCAAATGGGGAGCAGATAGGATTTAATTTTAATTAGATTGCCTTCGGACCCTTCTTGTGAATGGGTAGAACTCGGGCTATTTTCCACAATGACGGAAAATGGCCATTCAAAATAGAGTAACTGAACACGTAAGTAAGGGAAGAGGAAATGACACTGGCTGCAATTTTTAGAAATTTAGCAGGTACAGAGTCTTGTCCTGAAGATTGGTTAGCATCAAGAGAACGGAGTTGAGAGTATACACACTCATTTGTCATTAGGGGAATGTCAAAGTTGAATACAGGACTTTTTTCTGTTCTCCACAAACTCTTCTAGTTTTTCATTAGCATTCGGCACTTCCTCATCGGTTGATTGAATAAGTTCACTTATAATGGAAGTAAAGTACGTGTTGAAAGTGTTGGAAATATCCACAGGATCTGTCACAGTAGTATTGTTCACGGAGAGCTTGTTGACAGACTCCATTGATTTGACTGGAGCTAAGTCACGAAAAGTTGTTCAAAATGAATTAATGTTGCTTTTACCTTCATCCAATAATTTGTTGTAATGTGACTTTTTCGCATGATGTATGAGGCTCTTGACTGTTCCGCAACCGTTTGTAATCGTCATTATGTGTTTTCTTACACACACTGTCGCGGGCGCGCATGGCCTCTGCTATTTGCGCGTTCCACCAATCCGGGCGGCGACGTTGGCATACGCGTTTCTCCTTTACAGGAGCATGGGTGTCAAGGATGGACTGGAACAGTTCACTCCACACACCGATGACGTCGTCCGGGTCCACGAAACATTCGATGACACTCCACGGAACTGTTTGAAGATCAGATAGAAAGTCCTCAGGAATGAAGTGTTTTATGCATCGGTATTTAATGGTGTCGTGTTTTTCTTTTTTCAGTGAAGTCAATTTTCGGGTTACACAGATGGGAAAGTGATCACTAATTTTGTACTGCGGAACAAACGATTGAGTTACATTTTCAGGATGATGGCGGCTTGTGGTGGTGGGTGGTGGGTTTAAGATGGCGGCTTGTGGTGGTGGGTGGTGGGTTTAAGATGGCGGCTTGTGGTGGTGAGTGGTGGGTTTAAGATGGCGGCTTGTGGTGGTGGGTGGTGGGTTTAAGATGGCGGCTTGTGGTGGTGGGTGGTGGGTTTAAGATGGCGGCTTGTGGTGGTGGGTGGTGGGCTTAAGATGGCGGCCTGTGGGAGCAAACGAGGCGGTGGGGAGGTCACGGGGAGAAAAAACCCTCACATTACCCTCAAAAAAACCTCTAAGCCATATAATAATAATAAACATAATCTATAGGTGTTGTACCATGTTAATAGGATCAGTCTAGCATCTGTACCACCCTAGGGTCGAGTGTTTATTGTCCCGTGTATCTCCGCAAGAAAACAACAAACAAAATGGCGGCTCCAGGATGGTGCGGGGACGCCCTTTCCCCATCACGGCGTCGACCGTAGCGCCATCTGCACACATTGACGCAAGGGAGACAACTCGTGTGGCCTAAGGATATGGACATAGCCGTGTTGGAGCTAGGGGAGTTACTACTGGTCCAGTGGGGTCGAGTGAGGTATCAATGTGAAGCTATGTGAGGGGGCATCTGATGGGCTGGGTGTGGGGTTGAACTAGCGTCATTCTGCGCATGCGCGGTGGCCCAAGGGTATGAAAATAGCCGTGTTGGAGCTAGGGGAGTTACTACTGGTCCAGTGGGATCGAGTGAGGTATCAAAGTGAAGCCTAGGTGAGGGGGCATCTGACTGGACTAGCGGCTTGGGCGTTGTCACCATTCTGCGCATGCGCGGTGGCCCAAGGGTATGAAAATAGCCGTGTTGGAGCTAGCGAAGCCAATAATGGTCCGATGGGGTCGTATGAGGTGTCAAAGTGAAGCTTATGTGAAGGGGCATCTGATGGGCTGGGTGTGGGTTTGACATAGCGTCATTCTGCGCATGCGCGGTGGCCCAAGGGTATGGAAATAGCCTTGTTGGAGCTAGGGGAGCTACTACTGGTCCGATGGGGTCGAGTGAGGTATCAAAGTGAAGCCTGGGCGAAGGGGCATCTGACTGGACTAGCGGGTTTGAACTAGCGTCATTCTGCGCATGCGCGGTGGCCCAAGGGTATGGAAATAGACGTGTTGGGAGCTAGGGGAGCTACTCATGGTCCGATGGGGTCGAGTGAGGTATCCAAGTGAAGCTTATGTGAAGGGCATCTGACTGGACTAGCGGCTCGGGCGTTGTCACGATTCTGCGCATGCGCATAGACGTTTTGGGATGTAGGGGAGTCCCTAATGATCCAATGGGGTCGAGTGAGGTATCAAAGTGAAGCTTATGTGAAGGGGCATCTAATGGGCTGGGTGTGCGGTAGGAATATCATTCTGCGCATGCGCAGATGCAATGCGGAGCTCTCGTCCAATCAGAAGCGAGTATTTCAAATCCGCCACGGAGCTCTCGTCCAATCAGAAGCGAGTATTTTGACCCGGTGCATTATGGGACATATCCAAGATGGCGGCACGTATGTTCAAGATGGCGGCACATCCGGTGTCGAAAACTGGCCATTTTTGTCGGGATGTGGTCACCTAGTGTCGAAAACTGGACCCTGTATGGGTCCCATGTCACTTCCGGGTTTTTCACTAAAACTACCTCCAAACCCAGAAGAGTTCCAACGTTCAACCCTCCGGGGTGTTTTCCTGCCCCCGCCCCGGCGCCCCCCGCAGCGCGCGCGGGTTCTCCGGCCGCAGCGCGCGCGTCATCCCCGACAGTGCCCGCGCGCGCGGGTCAAAAGGTCAAAGGTCACCTCCAGGTCAGACGGTCCAATATGAATAACGACAAGTTCAGCAATGTTCATACAGTTTATTATCCCCAATGTTACATCATACCCAGGCTGGGGGAGCCGCCCTGGGTATGTTTAGTATGTTCACAGCAAAACAAAATTGAAATATCAAACACCATGTTTTAACGCACCGTCACATTTAATGTTTACTGAGCTCAAGTCAATGATCAGCATGTAGACATGTACGGCATGTTATGGTATTCATCAGTGCACGAGTGACGCATTCAACCGATGGCGGTGGTGAATCACCTTGGTAAGGAAAAATGTAACATTGGTCACCCTCTTCACTGTCCACTTGGTGTTGGGTCGTTGTTGTTGGGCCCATCCCAAGACATCCAATTGTTCCACTTGGTCCAGCATCATCTCTAGTGACCTCCGGTCAATGATGGTAAACGGTTGGTCGTACACTGGGTGGATGGCACTGGAATAGAAATAGCGCAATTCACCCGTCATCTTATGGCATAAGATGTACCCAAATGCTACATTTAACGTGAAGGCCGTAGGTTGGTCATTGAAGATGGTTTCCACGTAGCTGCGTAGACGGGTGAGCTTGGTCAGTGGGAAATTGTAGATATCTTGAATAGGGCGATGACGGTGGAAACAGTGCCGTGTCATGGTCCAATGGCGCCGAGAGATGTCACTCTCTGGATGATATTCGGGTAAGACATCGCTAGGAACATTTATGGGCTCGTCCAGAAAATGTTCGATGTATGACGTATCACTCGAAACCGTAACGGTGGGGTCCGGCTGGAAATCCAGGCTCTTCCCAACTGTGGGTATAGGCGGGCTCTCCGTCATCGCATCACCAGTGGCGTTCGTCTCCCCGGGCTTATCTTCACTGGGTCTGACCTTCCGCGGCTCCTCTTCAGTAGGAAGTTGTCACCAAAACCGTGGAGACGGGGCATGAATCAAACGCTGATGCCGTCTCAACTGACTGCGTCGTTTGAAGAGTTGACCACAATCCTTACATTGTTCCGTCGCGCCCTCGTGGAATGAGCGTTCGTGGCGCAGTAACTGATCCTCCCGATTAAATGACCGTGCGCAGGTTATACAAGTATACCGTGCATCGTTGTGGGTGGAGGCCTCGTGGCGTCGTAAATTATCTAGACGAGTAAACTGCTTCTGGCAAGTTGTGCAAGTGAACATCTTGGTGGTTGACAGAGTGTCTGATGAAACGGCAAGGCCGCTTCCCCTTTATAGCACGCTAGCTGGTAATCTATTTTTAGCACACTCTACCCCAAGTGGAGGATGGAGACTGGTGTACTGGTGTACGACTGAGCCGCATTGCGCAGACACCAAGTACCCGGATGATAGACACGGACGTCACCGATCCGAAAAGACACGGACTTTACCGAAAAGACACGGACTTTAACGAAAAGACACGGACGTACCCGAAAAGACACGAAGGTGAACACCATTGTGGGAAACCCCCACAGACAGGTCAGTACATGCATTCCTATGATGTTCACGCATAATAAAAAGGATTGACCTGTAATCTGTGTTGTTGTTGTTGTTGTTCTCTTTTTTGGACTAACCCATCAGAATAGTACGTATCACGGACTACACCCGTAGAGCTACATCTGGTCTATAAAACACGTCCCTCTGGATCCCACACCTTCATTTCTACGGTTGCAGAGCCATGGCGGAGATCCAGCCCCATGCGACTCGCATTTTACAGTATGCCACCGTGGTGAATTCATTCACGGGTTACCGAGCAGTGGTCCGGTCCATGTTTGCAGATGGCGACGACAACGAGGGACGACGCCAGATCCTGAACGAGTTCACAGAAGCGGTCCTCCACAGAGTGCACTCGATGGAGAGGCGTGCCATCACTCACCACTACTGGACTATGACAGCCATCCTTGATGCTCGGGCTATGGACCACGAGCGCTCACGCCGGAACCAGCCCCGGCTGGTTGGCCTCATACTAGTCTGTGCCCTATTGACCCTGGCGCTGTGGTATTGACACTATAAATACCAGGGTCAGACAGAGTGTGTGTCATTCACCGTTCGACATTTGGAGCAAGCATGTCATCCGACCTACGAGCCATCCTGCCCCTTACACCCCAGGTGGGGTTACACGTCTATGAAGATAAAGTCACCCTGGTGGAAGACCGTGGAGCTATTTGCTGAGCGCCCGCTGAGACCATATCGAATACGGTGACACTATCTCGTGACGGGTGGACCAAATTTAAACGGATGTTGAGCGGTGAGCTCGACGGACACCTCATCCACATAGACAATGCCATCTACGTATACCGTACCTCCCTCTTCCTACGCCTGGGCCGCTACCAAGACCCTACGCGAGGCTTCACCCTAGGCCCCGCTCTGTGGTCAGCCTCACGGGGTTGTCCCTATAAATACGAGAGACAGTCAAATCTGGTACCATTCACGTACTGACCATGGCGGAGCATATGATACTGGCGTATCTCAGCTTGACCCCCGAGGTTTTCCTGCACGTGTATGCGGATAAGGTCGATATCATGGAGGAGGTGGGAGACATCTGTGATGCGGACCCTACACAACCGTGCCCGGCTCACATTCGTCTGTCCCGAGAGGGCTGGACCAAATTCAAACGGGTGTTGTCTGGTGAACTGGACGGCGATCTCATCCACTTGTGTCACGATGTGTACATCCGACGCGGCCCTTTCTTTGCTCAACTGGCTCGGCTAGATGGGAGTACAGTGCATTTTATCCTTCACCCTGATCTATGGTCTGCATTGGAAGATGCCGTGGTAGATGTGGATGAAGTGTTTATCAAGCGGTCATCAGACGAGTTGGACTGGTCATTGACCATGGCCACTGTGGAAGCCCACGAAGAAAATCAGAAAGAAACTCCGGCCCAAGATACACCCGTTATAAATAAACGATAGAGCCAGGGTCCATCATCATTGTGTCACCATGAAGCGCTGGGAGAAGGTGTTGGATAACTTATACTACAGTCCCGACAGTCCGGCGGCCTATAGTGCATTGTCGGCTCTCTATCGAGCGGCCAAACCCCAGGGGATACAACGTGACCAAGTCCGAGATTGGTTAAGAAAACAAGACACCTATACCTTACATCGATCTGTCCGTCGCCATTTTCTACGGAACCGGGTCATCGTGGGAGGAATAGATGCCCAGTGGCAAGCGGATTTGGTCGATATGAGCGCCTTTGCCAAACACAACGATGGGAATCGGTATATCTTGACGTGCATCGATATCCTATCGAAGTATGCGTGGGTGGTACCCATCCGGACGAAAACGGGAGCGAATCTCATAGCGGCGTTCAAAGACATCTTCAAGACCGGGCGCAAACCTTTGTATTTGCAAACCGACGAAGGCACGGAATTCCTCAACAGACCGTTCCAAGCCTTTCTCAAGAAACAGAAGGTGTTTTTCTTCCATACGTACAACGAGACCAAGGCTTCCGTGGTGGAAAGGTTCAACAGGACATTCAAAGGCCGCATGTATAAATATTTCACCTATAAGAATACAAGGCGGTACATCGATGTTCTCCCGAAACTGGTGAGGGGTTACAATCGAGCCTATCACCGGAGTATAGAGAGAGCCCCCATTACCGTCACCCAACGCAATGAAGCCCAAGTCCGGCGTGTCTTGTACCCCAGGCCATCGCAGCGAACGACGAAGGCGGTGTACAAGGTCGGGGACCCTGTACGGATCAGTAAAGTCAAGGGCAAGTTCGAGAAAAGTTACTTGCCCAACTGGAGCGATGAGCACTTCCTGATTAAACGGCGCCTACCCCGACAGCGGCGAGTCTATGAACTGGAAGATCTCCAAGGGGAAACGTTGCTGGGGACGTTTTACGAGACGGAATTACAGCCTGTTGTAAAAACACAGCAAGACTACTACACGGTGGAGCAGATTTTGAAAACGGAACGTCGACATGGCAAACTGTTTCATTTCGTGAAATGGCAAGGTTGGCCCAGTTCCTTCAATTCCTGGGTCGCTGCCAACCAGGTGAAACGACTATAAAGCCAGACACCACTGCCGTCCTCCTTCATTCCACGTCCGACCACAGTGCTATGGACCAACAGCAGCTGCCTCTGAAGACAGCGTCTCGCAAAACGCGCAAAGCGCAAGTGGTCTTTGGGGTGCTATTGCTAACCCTGCTGAGTGTGTTGTACGGAGGTGTGTTTTACGACGTAGCCTATGTCAGCACGTTGCTTAACCAACTGAGAACACCAGGCACCAGCGAAACCGGTCTACAGAGAGCACCAGTCGTATCGAGCCCAGTCACCACCACCACCACACCCCGTGTACAAGCCACAACGAGTGTAAGCTCTACACCTACACCAAGTACGCCCACTACGTCTGAACACCCACCGGATTTCATCCCTCACAGTGAACCGACGACCCACGTTGTACCCACCCCCATCATCATCATCCCTGACAGTGAACAGACAACGACGACCGACATTGTACCCACCACCACTCCAGTTCACTCGTACGAAATTTACAAGAGCGGGTTACCACGACAACGGATACACCTCGAACCATGGACCCCCGTTGGCAGCATCCCTTCACTTGCGTCATCGCAGGACCGACGGGTTCCGGCAAAACGCACTTCGTCAGGAAGCTCCTTCAACACGCCGACAGCATGATCACCCCACCTATTGCTCGAGTCGTGTGGTGTTACGGAGAATGGCAGGAAGCGTATGCAGCAATGCCCCACATCACGTTCGTGGAAGGCCTACCCAACCTGGCCGATTTGGAACCCGACACCTTGGTGGTTCTGGATGATCTCATGGCGGAGACGGATGCGCGGGTCACCCAACTCTTTACCAAAGGCAGCCATCATCGACGGCTCAGCATCATCTACATTGTGCAGAATCTGTTCAGTAAAAACAAAGAACATCGGAATATCAGCTTAAATGCCCACTACCTGGTGGTCTTCAAAAACCCGAGAGATACCACTCAACTGCTGCACCTGGCGAGACAGATGTATCCCGGCCGCACACCGTTTGCGTTGGAAGCCTTCAAAGATGCCACAACCCCTCAGCACGGGTATATGCTCTTCGACCTCAAGCAAGCCACCCCCGACCACCTTCGACTACGGACCGGCATCTTTCCCGGAGAGGCCCACCACGTGTACATGCAAAAATAATGTAAACACACCCACAGTGGCTCCTCCAGCTGGGGTCTGTGTGTTTGATGATGGAGAATAATAAAAAGAATGAATACCACAGCAGGGTTGACTTTGTCTCTGAGATAGATAAAAAGAGCAGCGTTGTGGGTTCTGGCATTAGTTGTACAGGATGTCTGCGCGAGTACGGAAGCACGCTCCCACGCTCCGTGTATTGAAGACGGCCCCACCCGAGTTAGTCCGAACCATTGTACGCGGTGCGGACCCTGACCTTGTACGCTGTCTGTGCGAGATCGGGTACAACCTGTTAAAAGGCAACGTACCACTGACTCCGGCTCAGAAGACCAAGTTGGCCAAGCATAAGACAGGTCTCCGAACCCTAGTCCACAAGCGGGTCCCTCAAACACAAAAGAAAAAGGTGTTACAGAAAGGCGGCTTTCTCGGGGCCATCTTAGCACCGTTGGCCGCTTCCGTGTTGGGTCCAGTATTGGGTGGACTCTTCGGCCGACAATGAACCACACGAAAAAAATGGTCCTCGTCGAACCACGGTTCCTGCAAAACCTCCAATCACCCTACCCTGTCCCACCTACGGTGAAGACCATAAACAGCCTCGATGGAGAGATGCAACAGATCTTACAGAGACCGGGGTTAAGCGACAGTGAGAAAGTACAACGGTACAATGAGACGCTTCAACGGTACATGACGTTCATGGACCAATACAAAACTCGCTCTACCCCAGCAACAGCACCACCACCACCACCACCACCACCACGACAGACCGCCGACCTCAGCACCGTTCCAACAGCCGGGTGGGGTAGCCCCCACAGCCCCACAGTGGGTGGAAGACGAAGTGCTGAAGAGTGTACCTGCATCGTTCAAGAAACAAGCTGGCCTGGTATTACAACGGATGAAACAGAATCCTAACAAGGCGAACTCCTGGTACAGAATCAGGTGGTCCCGGGGACCCACATGACGGATTTAGTGAATGATCTGATGCGTCAACGCAGATCGCACACGGATCCTCGAGGATGGGAGGTCTTCGCTCAAGGCTTGAAAGACATGCATGTACCACAGGAATTGGTGGGGAACCCCCACCGCTGGGCCTTTATGCAATCACCGACTCGTGCACCACGACTCTCACCACAACCTTCTTGGGAAGCCGACTGGGAACCGGAGTCACCCCCCAAAACTCCACCACCACCACAACGGGCACCTTCTTTTCAGACCTTTAAAAAACCACCCTCGATCAGGACACCCCACATCTCCAGAGCCGTGACACGTAGCAAGTCAACGCGACGAACACGACGCCGGACGCAACCGCCCAAGGCCTGGAACACCTATTAAAACCAACAGCAGCAGCAGGACAGCTCAGTCGCCATGTTTTACCTGACCCTACCCAGTAACAGTTCGCTGGATGTGTTTCCTGACAACACCGTGGCCAAGTACGTCACCCAGTTACCGCAACCGTTGCATTTACCTGGACGCTGGGAATGTGGCCTCGTGGATATCCAATACCCTTACTCGTGGTACAACGTGCGAGCCAATGAAGTGTGGTACGAGGTGACCTACGAAGGCAAAAACACCCGACTCACCCTGCCCGAAGGCCAATACGATACCCCCAAAGAGTTCATGGGTGGTCTGTCAAGACTGTTGCATTATAAGGTGCTACGGGGGGTGACGAATACTTCAAGACCCATCAAAGCCTATCCCTTCAAGAATCACGTGGACTTCGATTACAACGCACACAACGACAAGGCACAGCTTATCGTGACCGGCAAGGCGAGTGTCGTACTGAGTCCTATCCTACAGCAAATGCTGGGTTTCGATCTAAAGACGTTCGCTGGTCCCACCGAACACCATGGCGAGATGCCGATGGATATGAAGTCGGGTATGTACGGACTCTACGTCTACTCGGACGTGGTGGACAACCACATCGTGGGCGATATCAACACACCTCTGTTACGGGTAGTCCCCATTAAAAGACGTATGGAGGTCAAGTCACCCACAGTTTCACCCACATGCTCTACTTGCCCGTACGACAAACTGACATCAACACGATCACGGTGGATATAAGAGATGATACGGGACGACCGGTGGCATTCGAACGAGGAAAAGTGGTGCTGACACTTCATTTTCGACAAGCACGTGCTCCCCACTTTGCATAATGAAAGTACCTTACGAGTGCGATGCACGCAGCTATGCCGACTATTATGCCCAACAGGCCGGGGGTGGCTTTCCGGTCTTTAGCGGTGCACGCATGCAACGAGGACATGGACTGGGGAACATACTCGGCAGCATCGTCAACACGTTCCTGCCCTTGGTGACGCGTGGGGTGAAAGCAATCGGCAAACAAGCGGTACGCAGTGGACTGCAAGTGGCCGGTGATGTCTTGGGGGGTACGGCACCCAAAGAATCCTTGAAACGGCGGGCCAAAGAAGCGGGAGGCGTCTTGGTGGCCAAAGCACAACGCACTGTAGGGAATAAAAGAGCTGCCCCACCGAGACCACGCACCAGTCGACGACCGACCCAGCGACGACGCACATCGAAGAAGACAAAGGATATCTTTTCTTAAAACATGTCCTTGATCCACGCCGAGTCCTGCCCCTCCACCAACAGTGAATTTGATTTGTGGACCGTGCCGCCCACACAGACCAGTGTCGAACAAGGATTATGGGTGGAGCATCTCCCGCTCTCCAGCATCAACGAAACCGGGCCCATCGAGTTCACCATCAGTAATGCGGATACGGCCCATGTGGATTTAGCCCATACCTACTTGTATGTGAAAGCCAAGGTGGTCAATGGAGCTGGCACCAGAATCGCTGACCAAGCAACGGTGGGCCCGACGAATCTCTGGCTGCACTCGATGTTTCAGCAGGTGGATATTTTTCTCAGCGACAAACTCATCAGTGACTCCAACAACACGTACCCCTATCGAGCCTACATCGAGACACTGTTGTCGTATGGCCGAGAGGCTAAAAATCTCAGCTGACAACCGCTTTATTCTACAAGGACACGCCCGAGCACATGGACACGGTGGACAATGGGGGATATAACAAACGGAAGGCTTTCACTGCGAACAGTGCCTCGGTGGATATGATGGGTCGACTGCATGCAGACATGTTCATGCAAGACCGGTACCTCTTGAACAAGATCCCCATCAAAATCCGGCTGATACGGGCGCCTCCGACCTTCGCCTTGATGGCCACTAACGTAGAGGGGCATGCAGCGGACTATAAGATTGTCATCCAAGACGCAGTGCTGTATGTCCGAAAAGTGAAACCGAATCCAGCCGTTCAATTGGGACACATGAAAGCCTTGGAAACAAAACCAGCCCAGTACCCTATCCGACGTGTACAAACCAAAGTGTTCTCTGTGCCTGCTGGAAATATGGGCGCTAACAAAGAAAACCTGTTCCTGGGGGAACTACCCAAGCGATTGATCCTGGCCTGTGTGGAAAATACCAGTTTCAGCGGAGCCTACCCAGAGAATCCGTTTGACTTTCAACATTTCGGCATCAATTTTGCGGCCCTGCATGTGGATGGACAACAGGTGCCAGCCACGGCCTTAACACCGAACTTTGGGCGGAGGAATTTCATTCGAGCCTATCAGAGCCTGTTTACAGCCACAGGTCAAATCAACCAGGACGAAGGGAATATGGTCAGTCGGGAGGACTACGCGAACGGATACACGTTGTTCCGTTTCGATCTAACCCCCACCTTAGAGAACGACCATCAGCTGGCCCTCGCCAAGCAAGGCAACTTACGGTTGGAAATCCACTTTGCACGAGCCCTGGCGACCACCGTCAATGTGATCTGCTACGCCGAGTTTGACAACATCATTCAAGTGGACAAGACGCGCAACGTGCTGTGTGACTTCTCCACCTAACATGGATACAGACCAGATAACCACCGTGCTGGAGAATGACCCAGAGACACGTATGATGTTTCAAGGGGTGTTCGCCCGAGATGTGTTTCCATTAGACCGTATGTATCCTGCTGCTTACGTTCTCAACACGGACCCGATGGATCGGCCCGGTGAACACTGGGTGGCCGTGTACTTGACAGAACAGCAGGGCGAATACTTTGACCCGTACGGCCTGCCACCCCTCCATCCCGATTTAACAGACTTCATGGATCAAGGCACAGAGACGTGGTGTTGGAACAGTGAAACGTTGCAAAGCCTGACCAGTGGTGTGTGCGGACAATATTGCTTGTTTTACCTGTACCATCGATGCCGGGGAAGACCCTTATCTACCATCGTACAGATGTTTGACGAGTACCCCAAGGCCGAGGACCGCGATGTACTCGTCTATGACTGGGCCGCCCATCATTTCAATGTACAAGCCCCGTTCTGGGCTTAAGTTAATGACAAGCCCCTTGTTCTGGGCTTAAGTTAATGACAAGCCCCTTGTTCTGGGCTTAAGTTTACAAGCCCCTTGTTCTGGGCTTCAATGTGCAAGCCCCTTGTTCTGGGCTTCAATTAATTACAAGCCCCTTGTTCTGGGCTTCAGTTTTCACGTGGTTGTTCTCACGTTGTTGTTGTTACTGAATAAAAAACAAAATGAGATCTCACCAAAAAAAAACCCCTGTCTTGTGTGTTTTATTCATAATGCATCAATGCCCAATGTGGAGATTCAGTGAAACTGAAATCAGTGGTGTAGGATGGGGCCAAAATGTAACCCATCAAGGTTAGAATGCAAGAGCACTATAGTAAAAATAGAGAGCCAATGAAATCAGCCCACAGACCATGTACGTGTTTTTGGTCTAGGTTTGGAGCGGGCATTTCATTGAGACTCGTCCAACACGTATAGATGAAGTTGATGACTATAAGTTCTATGTTGTCGATTTAACCTCTCCCTACATTGACGCGCGCGCGCGCGCTGCGGCCGGAGAACCCGCGCGCGCGCTGCGGGGGGCGCCGGGGCGCCGGGGCGGGGGCAGGAAAACACCCCGGAGGGTTGAACGTTGGAACTCTTCTGGGTTTGGAGGTAGTTTTAGTGAAAAACCCGGAAGTGACATGGGACCCATACAGGGTCCAGTTTTCGACACTAGGTGACCACATCCCGACAAAAATGGTCAGTTTTCGACACCGGATGTGCCGCCATCTTGAACATACGTGCCGCCATCTTGGATATGTCCCATAATGCACCGGGTCAAAATACTCGCTTCTGATTGGACGAGAGCTCCGTGGCGGATTTGAAATACTCGCTTCTGATTGGACGAGAGCTCCGCATTGCATCTGCGCATGCGCAGAATGATATTCCTACCGCACACCCAGCCCATTAGATGCCCCTTCACATAAGCTTCACTTTGATACCTCACTCGACCCCATTGGATCATTAGGGACTCCCCTACATCCCAAAACGTCTATGCGCATGCGCAGAATCGTGACAACGCCCGAGCCGCTAGTCCAGTCAGATGCCCCTTCACATAAGCTTCACTTGGATACCTCACTCGACCCCATCGGACCATGAGTAGCTCCCCTAGCTCCCAACACGTCTATTTCCATACCCTTGGGCCACCGCGCATGCGCAGAATGACGCTAGTTCAAACCCGCTAGTCCAGTCAGATGCCCCTTCACCTAGGCTTCACTTTGATACCTCACTCGACCCCATCGGACCAGTAGTAGCTCCCCTAGCTCCAACAAGGCTATTTCCATACCCTTGGGCCACCGCGCATGCGCAGAATGACGCTATGTCAAACCCACACCCAGCCCATCAGATGCCCCTTCACATAAGCTTCACTTTGACACCTCATACGACCCCATCGGACCATTATTGGCTTCGCTAGCTCCAACACGGCTATTTTCATACCCTTGGGCCACCGCGCATGCGCAGAATGGTGACAACGCCCAAGACGCTAGTCCAGTCAGATGCCCCCTCACCTAGGCTTCACTTTGATACCTCACTCGACCCCACTGGACCAGTAGTAACTCCCCTAGCTCCAACACGGCTATTTTCATACCCTTGGGCCACCGCGCATGCGCAGAATGACGCTAGTTCAACCCCACACCCAGCCCATCAGATGCCCCCTCACATAGGCTTCACATTGATACCTCATTCGACCCCACTGGACCAGTAGTAACTCCCCTAGCTCCAACACGGCTATGTCCATATCCTTAGGCCACACGAGTTGTCTCCCTTGCGTCAATGTGTGCAGATGGCGCTACGGTCGACGCCGTGATGGGGAAAGGGCGTCCCCGCACCATCCTGGAGCCGCCATTTTGTTTGTTGTTTTCTTGCGGAGATACACGGGACAATAAACACTCGACCCTAGGGTGGTACAGATGCTAGACTGATCCTATTAACATGGTACAACACCTATAGATTATGTTTATTATTATTATATGGCTTAGAGGTTTTTTTGAGGGTAATGTGAGGGTTTTTTCTCCCCGTGACCTCCCCACCGCCTCGTTTGCTCCCACAGGCCGCCATCTTAAACCCACCACCCACCACCACAAGCCGCCATCTTAAACCCACCACCCACCACCACAAGCCGCCATCTTAAACCCACCACCCACCACCACAAGCCGCCATCTTAAACCCACCACCCACCACCACAAGCCGCCATCTTAAACCCACCACCCACCACCACAAGCCGCCATCTTAAACCCACCACCCACCACCACAAGCCGCCATCTTAAACCCACCACCCACCACCACCAGCCGCCATCTTAAACCCATCACCCACCACCACACATGACCCCATGTGACACAATACTCGCTTCTGATTGGCTGTCGCATCTAGGGACTACTTTTTCTCCGCGGAGGCAGACCGCATCACCGCCAGGACCACATCACCGTGGAGGAATACATCCAGTCAAATTTTACTCTCTTCTGATTGGACGAGAGCCACCCCGTGACCGTCCCCAATATGCAAATTTCTGAGGTCAAATTTTACTCGCTTCTGATTGGCTGTCACCTCCTCATTTCCTCCTCAATTATGCAAATTTCTGAGGTCAATCGACCTCTATCTGCCCTTTGTATACTACTGTCCACATAAGTGATTTGGTCGTATCTTTCAATAAATCGACGTTGAAATCTCCGAGAATTATGCATTCTTTCTTTTCACTATCAATTTTATTCATGCAGATGGTAAACGATTCAAGCCACTCGACGAGGTTATGGTCAGGTGGTCGGTAAACAAACAATGTGACAATAGGCTTGACTTTGGGTGGATTGATCTCAAACGCAATCATTTTAATATCACTTCGTTCAAGGTCGTATCTCCGCTCCCGATGAATATTTTCAGATACATACACAATAGTACCGCCACCGCGGTCCTTATCACAATTGACATCAAGTCGATCACGACGAAAAAATTCATAACCCTCAATTTTTAATTTATCGTCGGTAAACTTGCTATCGAGCCATGATTCAGTGATGCCGAAAACAGAAATTGGATTGCTTGTCGCCGTCAGTAGTAATTTGATTTCGTCAAAATTGTTTTTTAAAGATCTCGCATTCAGGTGAACACACTTTAAACCCTTACGGTAGAACTGAGTGAATGGTCCTCCATAGTTCAGGTAATCACCGATTGAATGGTCTGTATGTATAGACATGTCGTTGTTATGTAATTCAGCCGGGCCAGTTTGATTCGGCGAACACGGGTCAAATATAGGTACGTCAAATGGGGAGCAATTTTCACATGTCCAGGTAGATTCACCCCGCCACATATCCACAAGTGAATAAATATCTATATTTATGCAAGTGAGATGATAAAAATCTCCACAACCCGAACACTCCATTTTACTCCATTGAAAGTCCAGTATAGCATCTTCACACATGGGACAGGGTCCCGGGTTGATTTCAATATCACCAGACAGAAGAAGTAATGTGATAAAATAATACGTTGTTGCCTTACATGTATGACCGGTTCTTTTCCCAATGATGGGCGTTTGTGAGCCAGTGTTGACAGGTCGGGTCCGGAGTATGTGAAGTCCAAAATTATCTCTTTCCATATCGCAAGTGCTGGTAATAAATGCGCCGACAGGGTCCAAGGACTTAGCTTTCTGTTCATAGTCATGGTTGGCGGCCGTGCTTCTCTGTATTACCAGGAAAATCAGGATCATGAAGAAGGCGAAATGAAACGTGAGCACACTGGTCGCCATGTTTTTGAATTTGATGATATATCCATATCGTCTTTGCGGGAAGGAGCATTTATTCCTATCAGTAATTCTGATATGGCCCCTATTTGTTGTCATCGGTTGAAATGAAAAATAAAACAACAAAAAATGCTGACACTACGTTACAGTGTCAATAGTGCGGAGTGGTCGGAAATAAATTTTAGTTCAATTGACATGTGAATATTACCTCCAAGTGACATCATACAACTGGCATACAAAAATGTGATAATAATAAGCACTACGCAAAATGCTGAACTGTATATGATAATGTTTAGAAAGATTGGATTATTTCATAAATGAATTACGCCCATTGCAGTAAACGAACCCTCTTCTCTGAAAAGAGATATTTTTTTAAGTTAATATTTGGATACGGCCCCTGAATGATGTTACATGTAGAACTGTTAATGTTGATTCAGTGGGGGAGGCTTTTCCTGATGCTTGTAAGGCAGAAGGGGAAGGGATAAATAAGAGGTCCCCTCGCCGTCGGTCATCGCGACCCTTCCGTCCACCGCGACTCTGTTACTCGTGCCGTAAACCCGGCCACATAAGCCGTTTTTGTCCTACTAGACATGGTTTAGATGGGTGGGCTGAATTAGCAACTGCAAATGACGGGGTGGGGTCGTCCACGGGAGACGAGGCAGGTGTTACTGAACTTACTGCAGCAGTCAGAGATGTTACTCTGTCTCGTTCCCAGGGGTGGGCGATGTCCATTCCAGTTAAGGTTGGGTCGGTGCCGGTGACTGCTGTGGTAGACACGGCCGCCCAAGTCACCGTCATGAGTGAACATCTATTTGCTAGGTTGGGTCTTCAGGGGTTGTCGTCTTCGCCTATTCGGTTGACTGCTGCATTTCGAGGAATGACCAGTATGGGAATGCTAGTTCGGCAGGTCCCATTGTCCATCTCCGATTTTCACTGTACTGGAAATATAGTGGTGGCACCCTTGGTTGACGACCTGTTGCTAGGTTTCGATTTCCTATCAGCCTATGGATGTGTTGTAGATTTTAGGGATAAAATCTTGGTTATTGGAGACACCAAGGGTTTTGCAGTTTGAATTTTTATGGAATGGTGACTTGTCCAATGTGGGCTCCATTTCGCTCTGCCAGTAACTGATAAATGGTGAAGTTAGATGATGGGCCATTGGTGACGCATTTTGTGTATGCGTCTGAAGCGATGTAGTATAGTGTCAGCTTGGTGGAGATATATGATTGTGTACCATCACGTATATGCAGTGATGGATATATTGTATTTGGTTTTGATTTTCTATGTGAAATTATCTTATTTGGGGGTTGATTTGGTTTTGTTGTACAGGATGTTTTTTGAGGCATTGTGGAATTGAGGACAAAAAAATATATATATAAAATTCTAGACCCAAACCGTTGTTAATGTGTTGTGTAATGTAATGTGTATTTTGGAACTATTGTTCTAGAATTATGGTGTGTGTTGGAGAACCCTCGTGTATGTTCGGAGTTGGACGTTCGGAAATTGTGATGTGTTCTGCGGCGTTATACGTGTAGTGTGTTCTGGGAGAATGATGCGTTGTGATGAACTAGGTGTCTATGTAATCTGTGTTAGGGAACCGGGTGCTGGACGCCTGGGTTCGATGGTTGTTGTGTAATTAGAGAATTTCTGTGTGTTCTTTGTGGGGTTTTCTGTGTGTGATAAGCTATGTGACACGTTCATGGAAGTCTGTGGTAAAGTTAATATATGGAGTGACTTGGAGAAGATACGGTATGAGCGTATGTATAGTGCGGGTAGCCATGTCGAAGACCTGGGGTTGAGGAAGACGTCCCTCTTCATCCCATGTACGCGCCATGAAGCCCTGAGGAGAGTTGTCTATCCGATATCTTGTAGTACGCGTTATGATCTATTGTGAATCCGGTGGGGCAGGATAGCTACCACTCGGGGAGTGAATATATACGTCATTATTGGACTAGTCTCAACCCTGTTTTAGTTATGAGCTCAACGATTTTGTGAGTGTGAGCTTGATATCTGTGGAGGTGTAGCAATTATGGTTATGTGTTTCCTCTGCAAACATTCTCTCTGGTGGGTAGCCGTTTGCGAGAGCGTATGTACATTGGGATCAGTGGCGTGTAGTGCGCGCACACGTTTCTGACTCTTCGTGCGTACGCCCTGGAAGGGCCCTTTCACTCGAAATTGTTGGCTGCTGACGAAGGCGAGCCTTGAAATTATTAGGGGAGGGAGAATGGGGAGTTCAATATATAGTCTGGACAGCCAGTAGTTTAGAGGCTTGTTCCAGTAGTGGATTTTATGACGGACTGATGCTTATTGCGGCCATGCAGCTGGTAGGCTGGCCTGCCAATTTATAGTCTAGATACCAGTCCTGGTTTGGATAATGTTCTCGTATTTATTGCGGCCATGTAGCTGGTAGGCTGGCCTGCAGAGTATATTTTTAAGAATTAAAGCAAGCAGTCCCATGCGGCCGATTGTATTTATTTGGGCCGTAAAGCTGGTAGGCTGGCCCGCGGATTATATTTTTGAGAAATAAAGTGAGCAGTCCCATGAGACTGACCATTTGAACGAGATTTTTAGTGGGTTTGGGTGTAATTATAGACAGTCTGGTAATAAGACTGCACTAGTGGGATGGTTTACCATTTTATTGAAGTTGGGTATTTTTAGACAGTGTACTTTTGTACAGTGCATGTTACGGATTTTGACACGTGATATAACATGGAGAATTCACGTCTTTGTCTCGCGTTTTAGTAATTATTGGCAGCGCTAGAACAGCGTTTGCTTGCGACAGGAAGGGTTCTAGCTAGGCGAAGTAAGACTCTCGCCAAAAAGAAAACGGGGAGGGGTGTTGTAGAGATAGCTATATACGCTCGTTAATGTTAATCCCTGGTATAGTGAAATAAATCGTACATGCCAGTCGATTGCCTCATCCGGGTTACTTCCGAGGTAACTGCTCTAAACCGGGTTTGGCCCGAGGCTAGAACTTCGGAAATCCCCGGTGCATGCTCTGAGATCGTCAGATAGGGATTGAGACTGATAGAGTTAGGACGTGTTTTCGGGTGGTCGGATGGGAAGATTTTAATGGGGGATGTTTTAGCTCTATATCGCAGTAGCTGTTGCTAGCCCAAGAACCTATTTCTACTACATCTACATTGAAATACAAAACCAAATCCTGATTGTATATAATAAATACAATATAATAAATTTCAGACACTTACTGTTATTAATAAGAAATATATGTCAATTTATTCACACATGCTCGCTTTTTCAGTTGGGTGATTGGTCAAATAACATTTGAGTTTTACACCTCAATTGTACCGTAGGATTGGAATACAACTAAGACCGTAGGTATTAAAAAACTGTGCTACGCAGCACTGAACAATAAATGATGATGTTTAGATAGATGGGATTAGTGTTTTGAGATATATAGCAATTTAAATACATATACCCTCTTTTTTGACAGAGGGTGTTTTTTCAGGTGACATTTGGATATGGCCCCCACGTGACGCCACACGATTGGATAAGATAAACAAATCGTGAAATTATATAACTCTGCCATCATTGTTGAGTAATAGGTACTATAGCTCAGACCGATTGGGCTATAAATAAGAAAGAATGGGTTGTTTAAATTCACCTACCTCTTTCTTCGGTGGAACAAAACGAATACCCATAGCGTGTCATTTCGGCAGCAATAATAAAAATCTGCACCACTTTGGAAGTCTACATCTACCCTGGTTGGTACCCGCAATGGTCAAAGAAATTCATGGTATAGATGAAAATTATCTTGCCGGTGGGGTGAACAAATTTCTAAAATAAGGCCTTTTTTCAACTTGGCACCTAGACATATAAATATCATATGATGTATATGATTGTTATTGGTTTGACCACGGAAAGTGCATTAGAATCTGAATAGGATTTATTTTTGTAGGTCACAAACCACCATTGACATTTTTGGATGTAAGATTATTGTCAGGACTTATGGCGAACATTGGCCATTATACCTGATTGAACCAGACATGGTCTGTGACGTATTTCTATAATATTTGACTGTCAAATATATCAAAACCACCCTTTCAAATATTAATCTGAAGAAAATCTTGGCCAGTTTGATTGGCAACCTTCGAAATTTGCCGTAATGATGTCGTGCGGGATAACCCTATTTCTGGCCGTCTCATCTAAAAAATAAATGGTGGGGAATGTGTGCCAAACTTATATGTTTGAGCGGAAAGGTTAGGCTACCTGGTGTGGCCGGTCATTTGTTGCGGCGAAATTAGGGAATATAGTTTTCTCAAGTCTGATGTGCTCAGCCAGTTTACTGCATATTAAGTACAAGAAAGATTATTTAGTGGTTCCTAACCTAGCTGCCAGTCCACATAAGGCACTTATCAGGCCTAGCGAACACCTCCACCCACGCACCGTAACTTCGTCCCTAATATCTAATTCTGAGCAATCGGATGAAGATCCATGTGCTCGAATATTGAATCCTGAAATCCGCACCAGACAACCCTTGCGCTCGTGAAGTATTCCACTTGCTGCGGACAAATTTCCTTCGAAGTCGGGTTCGGCCTTTCAATCGCTCTCCATGCAGTGGAATTTATCCGAGAAAGAAGATCAACAATACGGGCACACGTATTTCCTGCCATGGTCAGTCGGTGGCCTAATGGTTAGAGCGAGGGCCGCGTAAGCGGTAGGTACTGGGTTCAATCCCAGGTCGACTATCTTTCGCAGCATCGTTTTCATAGACGTTTTCCAAGGCCAGCAGATCGTCGATAACATTTGTTGTTTGGTGAATAAGAATGTGGGTGCTTTGATATGATCATTTCTGACAATTTCTGTAGGCGTAATCATGTGGGAACAGATTATGCATAGATATCCCAAAAGTAGGACAAAAATTCACATATATATTATTAATGACCAATACGAGTAACTATATACCGAGTTTATATGAATACAAGTCAGTGTCAAAGAAATCAAAGAACAGCATTTAAAAAAGATAGTGCCACGGCACTGTAGCTCATCTGTCTGTAACTGGAGAAAGTAGCTGTGGGGAATTTTTACTAAAGAACTGCAATAGACGAGTTTCTAACTTTTGTTGTCCCCCCTGAACACTAAATGATCCATGCAGTTATTTCCTGAGATTTCATGATAAAGTTTCATGCGAAATTCAAGATGCGGTCATATTGGATTTTCGAATCGGACAAGAAAAGGTATCTTGCTCAAATTGACTCCAAGGAGAACCTGTGTATCAAATTTGAGAAAGATCAATGCAGTAGTTCCTGAGAAATCGCGATAAAGTTTCATGGGGAAATCCAAGATGGCCACCTGGTGGCCATATTGGATTTTTGAATCAGAGCAGAAAAGGAATCTTGCACAACTAGACCCGAAGGGGAACCTGTGTACCAAATTTGAGAAAGATCCATGTGGTAGGTCCTGAGAAATCGCAATAACAATGTTTCATGGGGAAATCCAAGATGGCCACCTGATGGCCATATTGGATTTTTCAATCAGAACACAAATGGTATCTTGCACAGCTAGATCCCATGGGCAACCTCTGTACCAAATTTGAGAAAGATCCATGCAGTAGTTCCTGAGAAATCACGATAATGTTTCATCTGGAAATCCAAGATGGCCGCCTGGTGGCCATATTGGATTTTTCAATCAGACCACAAAAGTATCTTGCACAACTAGACCTCAAGGGGAACCTGTGTATCAAATTTGATAACGATCCATGCAGTACTTGGAACTTGATAAATCACGAAGTTTCATAGGGAAATCCAAGATGGCCGTCTGGTGGCCATATTGGATGTTCGAATCAGAGCAAAAAAGTTATCTTGCACAGCTAGACCCCAAGGGCAACCTCTACCAAATTTGAGAAAGATCCATGCAGTAGTTCCTGAGAAATTGCGATAACAATGTTTCATCTGGAAATCCAAGATGGCCGCCTGGTGGCCATATTGGATTTCTGAATCAGACCACAAAAGTATCTTGCACAACTAGACCAAGGGGAACCTGTGTACCAAATTTGAGGAAGATCCACGCAGTAGTTCCTGAGAAATCGCAATAACAATGTTTCCGGGGGAAATCCAAGATGGCCACCTGATGGCCATATTGGATTTTTGAATCGGAGCAGAAAAGGTATCTTGCACAACTAGACCTGAAGGGGAACCTGTGTACCAAATTTGAGAAAGATCCACGCAGTAGTTCCTGAGAAATCGCAATAACAATGTTTCATGGGGAAATCCAAGATGGCCACCTGATGGCCATATTGGATTTTTCAATCAGAACACAAATGGTATCTTGCACAGCTAGACCCCAAGGGCAAACTCTGTACCAAATTTGAGAAAGATCCGTGCAGTAGTTCGTGAGAAATCGTGATAATGTTTCATCTGGAAATCCAAGATGGCCGCCTGGTGGCCATATTGGATTTTTCAATCAACCACAAATTGTATTTTGCACAACTAGACCCCAAGGGGAACCTCTGTACCAAATTTGAGAAAGATCCATGCAGTAGTTCCTGAGAAATCGCGATAACAATGTTTCACTTGGAAATCCAAGATGGCCGCCTGGAGGCCATATTGGATTTCTGAATCAGACCACAAAAGTATCTTGCACAACTAGACCCCAAGGGGAACCAGTGCATCAAATTTGAGAAAGATCCATGCAGTACTTCCTGATAAATCACGACAAGAAGTTTCATAGGAAAATCCAAGATGGCCGTCTGGTGGCCATATTGGCTGTTCGAATCAGAGCAGAAAAGGTATCTTGCACAGCTAGATCCCAAGGGCAACCTCTGTACCAACTTTGAGAAAGATCCATGCAGTAGTTCCTGAGAAATCACGATAACAATGTTTCATCTGGAAATCCAAGATGGCCGCCTGGCTGCCATATTGAATTTTTCAATCAGACCACAAATTGTATTTGCACAACTAGACCCCAAGGGGAACCTCTGTACCAAATTTGAGAAAGATCCATGCAGTAGTTCCTGAGAAATCGCGATAACGAAGTTTCATCGGGAAATCCAAGATGGCCGCCTGGTGGCCATATTGGATTTCTGAATCAGACCACAAAAATATCTTGCACAACTAGAATTCCAAAAGGGAACCGGTGTATCAAATTTGAGAAAGATCCATGCAGTACTTCCTGATAAATCACGATAACGAAGTTTCATAGGGAAATCCAAGATGGCTGCCTGATGGCCATATTGGATGTTCGAATCAGAGCAGAAAAGGTATCTTGCACAACTAGACCCCAAGGGGAACCTGTGTACCAAATTTGAGGAAGATCCACGCAGTAGTTCCTGAGAAATCGCAATAACAATGTTTCATGGGGAAATCCAAGATGGCCGCCTGGTGGCCATATTGGATTTGTGAATCAGACCACAAAGGGTATCTTGCACAACTAGACCCCAAGGGGAACCTGTGTACCAAATTTGAGGAAGATCTATGCAGTAGTTCCTGAGAAATCGTGATAACAATGTTTCATCGGGAAATCCAAGATGGCCGCCTGGTGGCCATATTGGATTTTTGAATCAGACCACAAAAGGTATCTTGCACAACTAGACCCCAAGAGGAACCTGTACCAAATTTGAGAAAGATCCATGCAGTAGTTACCGAAAAATAATGATGACAAAATTTCACTGGCAAATTCAAGATGGCCGCCATGGCAGCCATATTTAAAATCGTATCGACACGGCATGAACAAATTCTGGTGTACTCATTGCGGGGAACATGCATGCCAAGTTTCAGCTTAATCGGCCAAGCGGTTTCAGAGAAGAAGATGTTTACGCACGACGCACAACGGACGACGGACGACGCACGACGGACGACGGACAGTCAGGCCATGACATAAGCCCATCGGGCCTTCGGCCCGGATGAGCTAAAAATGTCTAAGGGTCAATTTGAGGTCAAACCCAGACACTACTCTTGTTTCATGTTTTTTTTTCATAACAATACAAAAACTGCATTTAAACTAATGACCAAAAGGATCAAGTTTCCAACTGGTGGGAGTCGCACATCAATTACTCATTTTGGACTGTGCTGCCAGAAAACCTTAGATGTTAAATGTATATATGCGGATACGAAACATTATAAAGGGTCTGTGGAAAAAAATGATGCGACATATAACACACAGAGATGTATAATAATGTCAGAAGCCTTATTTCTTTCAACGACACATGCGGATTATCATTTATGAGATGTTTCTTGCTTGACGGAGTTGATTTTATTCCTCATCAATAACATCTACATTACTGTTATGAATATGAGTATATGCAGAATTATTTTAAAATAATAATAATACTAGTACAATCCTTCATTGAATTTGAAGCAAACTACCGACAATCCGAGTCAGAAACCGAAATGATACATATATAAAGATGAAAAGGAATGCTCTTTTGAATAAATTTCACAGTCATTATCAACTGGAGAAATAGATCTCTGGCATAAGCAATACAATGGACAAGTTTAGCAAAAAATGGACTATGTGCGGAAAGATTATCGAGAGCCTGAAACGTTAAAAATTCGAAAGACAAACTCAGAAGTCGCACTAATTGTCAACCAACATTTAACCAGCCAAAAATATAGGTGGCTTTTATTAATTGTATGTCCTTCTAATACGTCACCTAATAATGGATATTTTCTATGTAGTAATTACGTTTGTTTGTATGTATATATGCAACAAGTGAGTCGCGAAGGTTTCCAGATCACTTTCATGTTGTTTGTTGGTTTGTATATACGTCAATGTGTAAAATGTCAGTGTGTAAAATGTCTGTATGTGTGCGTCTGTATATATGTATGTACATTGCGTTATCATAAAAAAAAAGATGAAAAGGAGGAAAAAACCAATCCATTCAAAGCCCGTTCCTTCTCATTCACCAAACGCTATATAGACGATCTTCTCGCTGTGAATAATCGCTATATAAATAACGCAATGAAGGATATATATCCGCCTTCACTGGATTTGAAGGAAACTACAGATAACCCTACAGGCATATCGTATTTAGACCTATATCTCTATAAAAATGAAGCGTGCCTTAGTGTTCAAATGAAAAGTCACAATTAAATCGTGACTGAGATATCTTATATTCCAGAAAAGGGATGATTTTGGATTGAACAATACTTGTCAGTGATAAGGATTCAATAAATAGAACAGTATGCCGTTTGCTGCCATCACTGGAAACTGTTGAGAGCTTCTCATTTGCGAGAAACAAGCTTGTTTTCTTTTATTTTCCATTTTATTTCTATTTGGAATAGGTGCTGTCTTTCGATTATTGATGAGGATATTCACTGCGTGAAACCCGGAAACCCACCGAAAATCTATTGGAAACTGTAGCGTCAAGTTTTCAATTTCGGAAACCCGCCGGAAACCTATTGGAAACTGCGTCGCTACAGTTTCCAATAGGTTTCCGGAATTGGAAGCTTGACCATTTCACGCATTGAATCTTTTGTGGACAACGGCTGAATACTGAATGGATTTTTTATTAATTAACTCAAGTAATATGTATCAAGAAATATTTTAGTACAGCGAGTATTATGGTGTAATAATTTTTCTATGTTTAGTTACGCCGCTCGGTTTTTTGATTGACGGTGTAAAACTAATCATCGACAAATTATTGCACGATAATATTCGCTAAGAAGGACATTCACTCGATTCTAACATGCGCAAATATTTCCTCATTTCATAAGCGGAATGGTAAATTTTCTTCAAACTTATCCTTTTTTGATGCGAGAATTTCGTGACTGGTTTGCTGGCTATGGTTGCGCGTGCTTTCCGTTCACGAGCTGCAGCTGTGTGAACTCCGTCCACTGCGCAGTGAATGAACCAATCGTCGCTCAGCTTTGTAGCACAGTGTCAAAATTAAGAATGAGACGTCACCAGTTCGGCACGTGAATGAAAAAGATCACAGATTATCATGTGATAATCTCCATATGTTTTGATGTCTTGAACCAAGTCTAGTCAAAAAGATTAAATCAGATGAAATTTCAATCATTCAATATATATCGTAAAAGCAATATACAAATTTTATTTGATAAGAACGATGAAACAAATTATACAATCTTGAAATCTGGTGAATTGCATAATCCACCCCCGATATGGCGGAAGTCGAAGACAAATGATGATCCTAGTTTTCATCGTCCAGGTGATTCGTCTGCATTTAATTTCGATCGGTTACATTTATATTTGAATAGCGTCTAGCTACAACTATTACATCATCTTCTGTCGTAAAATATCATCGTAGTTATCGCTTCGTTGTGGCAATGTTTGTGTACCAGTATACGTTTCGATCTATCGAAAATGATCACAGAACCTATGTATATCCGTTCAAATTCTGAGAACACAGCGATATCATTCGGAGAAGACTAATGGATGATAATTCATCGCCAACGTCGCCATTTTGAAAGTCATATTGGCCAAGGCCGTATCGGCTCTTTTTCTCGTATTGGTCCGGCTTTCCCGTATTGGCTTCTCTTTCTCATACTGGCTCGGTATGGCCGATGTCATAGATAGTGAATAATGCAGCATAAAAGAATCCAGCTCATATCAAACATAATGTCATTTGTCATATGCAGTTTTCAGAATTTAATTCGATATTGCAAACGTACTCAGAACCACCACCAAGAAACACCCTTGCAATCTAATAAAATAGCAACAGTCCATAAATAGTTTATGAACTGACTGGTCCATCACGACGACTGAAGCTAACCTTGATCCACAAGTTCTGAATTTCTATGAAGGACGTTTGGCTACCTAATGTCGAACGTTTGCACTTCAGCTCCATTCCAGAGACCTCACTATGCTGTAATAGCATAGCAAGATATTTCGTACGTTCAGTTTGGTCGTGATGCACAGGATTTCGAGATTTGTTAAAATATAGGCGTTATACCCGACATTCAGTATTCCGCCGTTTCAAAAAAAATATCCGTGTAAAAACCGTTAGGCTTTAAACTTTTGATATTATGGGAGTAATGAGACTGGGATGAGTGAATTCACTGGACGAAACACCATATTGTACACCTGTCGCTTCACAGACGTCACAGCTTCCGCAGTCAATCTCACTCTGTCAACTTTGGCACAATCTATGTGCAGCGTGTGGACCACAGATGTTTAGCTATATCTCGGATGTGAATGATGTACTTATGTCGATAGCGATATGGCTCTAATATTATACTCGTTCTCTCAAAATTGGTCCAGGGTGGTTTATAAATATTATTGTATTCCATCTAAAGGCATGAGAATTAACGAACAGGCGGAACCCATACACATGCCTTACTCTAAGAATAATAACAGATTTCAAGGTGAAACATGTAAGGGCTTAACTTTAAATTGCAAGATATAGTCCATATACAGTATGCATTGTTAATGATCGCTCGCAGTATAATGACTATTATATCGTGTTCGGCGGACCGTTAATTGCTCCCTTTGTCCATTCTTTACAAATTTGGACATGTTATTTATCGGACAACTTATACTATTGTTTAAGTCACCAACACACACACCAATTGATTTACAATACAGTACAGTATGATCGCGTCAAAATATAATGGCTATTTTATTGTGTTGGGCAAAGCGTTAATCGGTAGTAGAGGTTAACACCCGCTTGGGACCGCTGACGCCCGCTAGCGCCCGCAAACGTCCGCTACCGCCCACTAACTCCCGCTGACGCCCGCAGACGCCCGTCGACATCAGAGAGAATAAGCGGGAGATCAACACGTTCTCCCCAATGTTACGTCATACACAAGCTTGGGAGCTGCGTTGGGTTTGTTTACAAGTCATACAATTAGAGTGATATCAGTCTTAATCGCGCTCTTGCTATTGTTCGTGCATTCTTGAAGTTCATCTTCGGTCATCTCCGACATCTTTTTGCTCTATTTTTTAGTATTCGACAAGAAGCTTCGTTAATCACCGTCAGTTTTTCTGTTCTTATTATTACCCTGTAAGAATGAGCCCTCCTTCCTCATCAGACTCATTATCTACCAAATCCGGGAAAGTCTGAGGGCAGCATGTCCTTGAACAGCTGTTTCCGCATCTTGATAGCATTTTCAGGGCCTCTCTGGGTGGTAACACAATAACCTCTTCTAGGTAACTCATGGTTTTCATGATGGCCCTATGCTTAGGATCTCTCTTCATTTCAAGACGAATCAAGGTATATTTCTCATACAGAGCAATTGCAGATTTTATGATTAGGGGTTGCACGTTGATATACGCTTTCTGTAAGGTCTCTTCATCCTGTACATCTGTCTGGATGGCAGCGGCGTGTGTGTCGATAGCCTTGTCCACAATACGATCCCAAAATGACGGCTCTCCGTCATCCGTGTCTGGATCACTCAAACTTTTCATCATTGCCATCGCCAGAGCATGAGCTCTCAGTATCCGAATCATGGCGTAGACTCACTGTCTACATTAGACACCTCGTCGGTACCAATGGATATTCTTCCGATGTATAATCATATCGTGGTACCTGGTGAACGATCGGTTACACTAAGAGCAAGAATAAGACATGTTGAAGTGAGCGACAAAGGTGAAGTGAGCTAGTCTTCCCAATAGGGCTATACTTATGGATGTTTATCGCAGCGCCATCTATGTTCAGATAGAAACGCTATGCATGGACGATATCCGATTGGTTGATAAGCCAGCGGGCGTCAGCGGGCGCTAGCTGCCGTCAGCGGGCGTTTGTGGGCGCTAGCGGCGGTATGCGGGCGTTGGTGGCGTTGACAGGTGCCAACGCATTATGAGGGGTATGTCAAAGCATTACACCGCGATGGCTTATCAACCAAATCGGATAGGGCATCGACGGGTGTAGAGACGGGCGTTTGCGGGCGCAATCGGGCTTTGTGGAGGCTAGCGGACGCTTACCGGCGTTTTTGGGCGCTAGCGGACGTTTGCAGGCGCTAGCGCGCGTTTTTGGGCGCTAGCGGACGTCAGTGGACCCAAGCATGTGTTTACCTCTACTAGCATTAACGCTTCGTCGCACGCAATACAATAGCCATTATATTGTGAGCGATCATTAGCAATGTTCACTGTATGTTTTCTGTACTGTATTGTAAATCAATGGGAGTGAGTTGGTTACTTACACAATAGTACAAATTGTCCGATAAATAACATGTCCAAACTTGTAAAGAACGGACAAAGGGAACAAGTAACGCTCCACCGAACGCGATATAATAGGCATTATACTGCGGGCGATTAAAAAAGGACACTATACATGCATATGTACTCTATAAGGGTATTGTAAGTCGATGGTCAGCAACACAATGCACTGCCCGGTGCATAAGGGTGATTGTCGTTGTGGTGAATGTAGTAAATGAACATTGGTGTCAATCTCTCATATAATTATCAATACAATGAACATCTGCTCCGTCAGTCGTCAATAGGTGTACAATGAATGAAAAGAATTCGAGAGATAACTGGTACTCGGATAAAATGAAATGTACTGCAAACAATCTTATTATCATACAGAGGGGATGTTCACTGTACAATTTTTCACGCTAAGTATACATACAATGCGCGTTAATACATGTGCAGAAATATAATAGGAAATTTAATTAGACGAATTAATATAGGAATATTAACCTATTACGCTATTAATAACACAATGGTTAACATAGTACGGTATGATTGTTGACCCGTGTGTCCATCGCAATAGATCTGCTTCAATTTCATCTTCTTAAACCATGCCGATGTTCCGTTGTCCTCCGAGTACATCTGGCGCCGAACGAGTCATCACGAACAATAGTTCATTGTTCACCATCGTATTACGCTATGTGTACCGATACAATACACCCTTCTTCTCGATGATGTAAGGATATTGCTCTATAACCACCCCATTATCCCAACCCATCACCCCTATTTATGTATTGTTCCACCGTCGGCGTTACGTAATATTGTCTTAAACGTCTTAAGGTAACCATGTCACCTCTTAAGGTAGTCAGGTAACGTCTTACGATTGACATAATGCGTCTTAAGATAGACACGTAACGTCTTGAGATTATCATCGGAAGTGGCGACATTAACGGACGTTGCGTCATCCCCGGAAGTGACGTCATCGCCGGAAGTGACGTCATCGCCGGAAGTGACGTCATCGCCGAAAGTGACGTATGCAAATCCATCTGTTCCATCCGTTCCATCGATCCTCCGGATCCACTGTTGGTGAATTGTCTTTTTAGACACCACTAAGCATATACAAGCGATAAATCAATAACATAAATATTTTACCCCACGACCATGGTGAAAGCCAGAACAGACACGTGCATATAAATATACATTCAAAATTTATAATACGTACAAGTGTAATTTGGTTTCGAAAAATAGAAGACAACTTTATGCTGTTAGTCTGTATGATATACACTGCAACTTCATATACATGTATTAATCAATCTAAATATGATTAATAATTGAAGGATATACTTGCTCTGTTTGTCATTATTATCAGTTGTCTTTACGAAGAACATCCAATAATTGTTCAACCTAATAATTACAACTGTAAGAAGATTAGTTCGATTGGCAGTATATCATATACGTCGTTCTGAACAAAGGAGAATGCTATGTACCCTGTTGGATATGGCGATATTTTGCTTTTTAGACGAAGACGGTTAACAACACGAGAGTTTGTGAACATCAAGGCAGTTCCAGAATATGAGCCAAGCTATCTTGACGAAAGGACATAAACAGAAATAGTGCGAAGTTTTGTCATATACTGAAAACCTCAAGCACATGTCGCGGTATCCGAAATATAAGGCAAAACATATGAGCAATAATATTGCTGCAGTTTATCCGCATCTCTGGCATTATTACTTGAGCCCGACGTTTACCATAATAACAGTGGCGAGGAATGTCCAGGTCATCGAACGACAGGCATTGCTTGAATAAACGGAATGATGGGGCTACCCGAAATTCATAGTTCATGCCTTTCCATAGTTCGATATTAGAAGATACAAAGGAATATTGGAACGGAGATGTCTTGCAAAAAGGGGCACGAATATTTTCGGCAGTTCGTTTAGCACAATGAGACCACATGATCTTGGAGTAACACCTTCAAATATTGTGGGACGTGTGGTCCACATATCATTTTATAAATTAACAGAAGCTTGTGTCGCTTTCGTCGAATGGTACCAACCAAGATTCTTCGTAAAGAACTTTGTGGTTTGTTTTCCGAGGGAACCCACATATGGTCATGATGGCATCATATTGCATATTGCATATATACCGAACAATGTCTGGTTTTACTACGATCAACCGGCAGGTGCACTGAGCCAATTAAAGGGTCTGACTTCAAGCCATATATTTTTTCTCAACGAAAGATCTCGCTAAACCGCTAGCAACGCGACAGACATTGCTGAAAAGATGAACTTTGCGCCAGTTTATAATACGTGAAAAGATGATCATGTACCGTACAAATCAAATGTTAAAATATTTAACCCAAGTTCGTCCCTGTCGACGTTTTGTTTCGGCGCCGTAAAGAGATCATCTCGCAGATGGTCGATGGTTTGATGATTTCTCAAATTGCCACGTAGTATTAAGGATTATTCGTATACATATACATAGCAATCCTTTATCAGGTTCATCTTTATTAAAGTATTTGCACTTTTGAGAATAGTCCTTTGGGGCGATTAGATTGTATTCATTGGAAGATACAATCGAAAATACCCTATACATTGACATCATTCAATGATGGTGCATGTATGTGATGGTTTGTTTTCTGATGACCTCTCTAACCCACACACTATAGCTTTTCTATAACTTTTCACCAACAACGAACTATTTTTATAAAAAAAATATAACCTAAATAAATGTCATCAATGTATTTGTCAGTTTCGGCTCTCATAAAAATGTTTGCCATTCACCTGGCCTGTTTAAAAATGTGACAGCTATTGTTCTCCTTCACAATATCTCAATATTCACAATTGCCCAATTGATAGTCTGATTACGATGTGCAATAACACGCATTGACGTTGCGGTTGATTCAACATAGGTGTGGTTCAACAAACACAAAGTGGTGGAAAACATGAACACGTGGGAATAGAAATTATTCATTCAAATTATGAACCTTGTTGTATCAAGGAATGACAATATTTTACTATACTAAAAGCATAAATGAACCCAGCTCCTATCAATTCTACTCTAGTGTCATAGTGTTACACGCATGTTTCTGAATTAAATGCGATATTGCAAAATTATTCAGAACTTCTACAGAGAAGCATTCTCACAGTCTTGCAAATTAATAGCAGTGTATGAATTTACGCAGTGACTGGTCCGTCACGACGGCTGAAGCCGACAGATCAGCTGAAGCGAGCTTCAAAGACGTCACAGCTTCCACAGCCAACCTCACTCTCATCAAATTTGGCGCATTCTACATGTAGTATGTGGACGACGCTTTGCGCTACACAGAACACATGACTCTTTAGATTCAGATTCACACACTCATGACAATGGATAATTTGTTCTCACTCACTGTGCTTGAGTCGCTTCGCAGATAAAGTGAGTTAGAAGGATGGAGCGAAATTCGGAAAAGCCATTTTCAGAATACAATGCCATCAGACAGACCATCTTGATTTTTTTTTAACATTTTCTGGATAACAGTATCCTAAAATATATTCTAAAGCATCTGCCTGTTCTTTAACATTCAAGGCATAGGGAGATTGCTGTCCTATATTGGACGATGTAGTACCCTTTCTCGCGTGACTCTATCCCCAAAAGGACCTATTCCAAATACGATTTGGACGGGGTGGATAGGTTATCGCACCGTCTGCTCCATAGTAAATGGCTATAAGTGAGAATTACTCGCGATTTTCGACTTTCAATAGATTATTGACTACATTATCTGTTTTTCACTTAGTTTGGCGACACGAAAGGCTTACAAATGCGAATTATTTCGCAGGATTCTTGTCCTTTCGCTGAGTGTGTGTATACGAGGGCGTGACAATCGTAGTAAATTTATGAATGACGCACGGGCAGAAATCGCAACATTGCATTGATGGCAGCTGTCACTCAAGCTAGCTTTCAGTCGGACCGCTGTTCACAGAGGCGGTGCCCTTGTTTTAGCTAATTATGTTGATATATGGGGCTGTAAATTGATTGGCAACTCGACAGAAAATTTCATTGCGTGTATATCTTAACTCGTGTAATAGGAAATCCTCCTGAATTTTCAGAATCCATCCGAATCAATCAGCAGTGCTCTTGCGTCAGCTGTAAACTCGCGAGCTGCTCGAGGGCGGAGTCCGGAAAACTGTGAAGGCAACTTTCTCGAGGTCGTACAGATCAACGCCGTACTCGGTGTGGAATAATTATTGGAATCTGGTCAATATGATTCTTCATCACACATAAGATCGCCTCCATACGAAGTCTGTAATTTAAAAAAAACTTTATTCCCTCCCTCATCCCCCGCCGTCCACCCACCCCTCGCCTGGGAGAATAGACCGACCCCAGTGGAACACCAGAAAAGATGATCTGGACGGGTCTATCAGAGTTTGTTGTCAGGGGTAATTGAATTTCAAATGAGTACGATGATCACATTTATTCTTTCATTTAGCAATGGTAGCATTTGTAAATGATTCGACTCAACTAACGTTTGTAATATCATAGCTTGCCTTTTTTTAAAAACTATTTTCATCAAGTTCACCTACACTTATAACCTTTCGTCCGACCCACATAATCTACTGATTTTGCTATCTACTGTTATACATTTAGCCATTATTGGTCAATAATACTTCAACTGACTTATCAAGTGTTTTACAAAAATTGGACTGTTGATGCCTTCTCATTGATCGTTCTTGAATAATCTTTCGACCGTGATTGAGAGAGATTTTTGATGGCTATGTTTAGATTCTGTGGCGAGATTGCAATTTTTTTTACATTTTAGCCATTTACATGCACAAGATGGACAATGAGCTTGATACGTGTAGGTTACACGTACATGTTTTTGAATATAACACATCGGTCAATCAAGGCGAAATATATGTGCAGCTAAACTAAAAGAATGACTGATCTGCCTCCAAAACGCAAGATTTGAAACAGAAAATGAAAACAAAATATTTGGCTGCTCCGATGGCATCACTTTCTTGGAAGGTAGTTGTGGTCGATTATAACGCTGATTTTCAAGATTTCTAACCATTTCACCCACCAATACTCTGGCGACAGAAAAACATTATTCCAGATAAACTAAATTAATTCCATGCGCTATATAGAGAAATGCTAAATCTAAAAGAAAACGCAAATTTTTCAATACCCCTCTCGAGTGCTATTTTGGATATATTCATGATCATTTGCCATAGGATTCTGCACTATGAATTAAAATGACCCCAGTAGGATAATATATGGTGTCAGGAAGTTTCCGTTCATAATTCCTTTCCATTCTGTATATAAGTCAAATAGAGTCAAGTTGTCCCCTCTCCCAGCACAGATAGGGTAATTAGGACCCTATTTTTGTATTTTTGTTTAAATATTTGTATTCTCTAGTGGAAAGCATGAGCATTATCTTGGTGTATGACATCTATCGTTTTGATTGTTTCAATTCTAAATAAATGAGTATACGTTCCTCTAACCCCACTATATTTCTGGAAATTAGTATCACCGCCGCTCACAGCAAAATCGCTGTAGCTACCGTATGCCCACACGAATCTTCGGCCTGCCACCCCTGGGCTATCCCACATACCATACTCTTGAAGTCTACAGGTTTAGAAATTGGTCAGCACGAGGTGCGAACGGGAGTTAATTATAGGCCCCTTATCTCGTGCGGGCTCCCGGCTTGAATTTGGGGGATTATTATAGTTAATAATGATTGATGTATTTCGATTATGATTGTGAAACGGTTTCGTAGACGACCACTGCCTACTGAATGTCAAATCTGACTCTTTAAGAATGGAGTGTGAATTTGCATATTCTAAAATAATTATGGAGCATGGTATTATTTACATCGACTGAGTTCAACATCATACTGGGTTTGAATGTTCAAATCAGGGGAGATAATTGAACGTTGAGGCGATTTCCACCGCGCTGGATCGAATTATCTCCCGAGATGGAAAAATGAAATCGGAAACTGTCGCGAGAATGAGAATGAGGAGACGAAGAATATGCATTCCACAGGGCTTCGCTAGCTGTAGCTGAAGTGACCCGTTTTGAAGCACTCTTTTGGGGTTTAAATACTGTATTGTAAGAATCTAAAAGTTCCAATATTATTTATATAAAGTTAAGAAGTTATTGGAGAATAAATTTTCACAAATGGCGTTATTCAAATTCAAATATTACAGATGTGGTTATCAGAATCTCAGTTCTTATGATTCAAATTTCCTGATTGAACAGATTTCAGCAAATATATTACTAGTTTTGGTGAGTTTATTCAGAGCAATTCAATTGAGCAAAAAAATGATGAGGGCCCTTCAAGCGGTAAAAGCATTTTGTGAAAGGTATTGCGCCGCTATTTCTAAAATCTCTGGCATTAAATGTATGTGGATATTGAAATCTCAAAATGTCTTACGGAAGAACCTGATGCTAAAGGTCACATACTGTACAGACATGTATCCACATGGGTTTTCTCGACTCTCTATACTACAATCTCTCATCAAGACCTTATTGACCGTCTAAGTTCATTAATAGTATCTGTGCTCAAGAAAACTGATCGGAGATATATTATCAGAAGCCATAAAGTACACTTTGGCTCTACTACATACAAGGGATATCATTCATGGACTTTTTTTTACCTCCGTCGATCAGACGGAGGTCTAGGAGCGCAACGTGATATCTCCCGCCAAATAATTGTCATATGGGGAACCCACGACTCGTGTGATTTCCAATAGGGATTGCTATGGTTCCCGACGAAATTTTGAAAAGTTTCTGGACACAATTGAATGCTTACGTCACAAAAGGTGTGTATCCTTTGCAGTGCTTCCATCGGGTCTCTTAATTCGAGGGTACTAAATTCGCGCGTGTACTTATAGCTTCGCGCTGGTACAGATGGCCGGTATGCGACGAAGACAAACCTGCGCTTTCATAAAAAGTAAATTTTCACGAAAGAAAAACTCGCATTCCGGATAGTATAATTGGAAACTTCCACGAGAATCTCTGAATCAGCAAAAAGATAAAGGACGAGTGTCATTCACCAGGATGCGAGTCGGAAGTGAGAAGTCAAATTCAAAGTCAGAGGTCAAAAACGTAAAACTCCGAAGAACTCTCCCGGCTTTTTTTTTTTTTTTTTTTTTTGAGTTGGGGGTGGGGAGATAGCGACTGGAAAAATATATCTTCCCATGCTTCAATCGTTATCTGTGAATCCGATCAACAACCTAGCCGGATAATCTGTCAAAAATTATCCGTCGTCTGGGTAAGGTTGAAGGGTCATCGGAAGCTCGGACTGTGATACAGGCAAAAACTGTTGTTGTTGTAGTCTGGAAAAATAACTCTGCCTCACGAGGCGCTCTCTCGGCTTTTTCGTTTCCTTTTTTTTGAAGATGGGGGGGGGGGGAGATAGCGACTGGAAAAATATATCTTCCCATGATACTTCAATCGTGATCTCATGAATTCCACGGAAAAGCGGACATTGCTAAACAGCCCTTTTTGGCATAAAATTCACTCCACATTCTGTCGTAGACCCCATATTAGCATGCTGTTTGTTCTACATGTATTCGCTTCCTATGATCTCCGGGAACACGCCAATAATAGAGAAGATGTGTTTTAATAGCGAAATATTTTTCCCGCAATTTTTGAACATGAAGAACTCGGGAAATTCTAAATTGTCAAAGAAGAAAAATTGCACTTTACTGAAAACTATACTATTTTGAAACATCTGCAGAAAAGATATGCATGTGGCGGGAGCTGTATACAGTGTTTGGGGGAGTTCTGAATCATGGGGAGTTGCGGATCACTTTCCTAATTAATGCCTGATATTTCTTGAAGTAAAGTATCTGATTAAAACTTTTTAGGTTTATTGGAACGTCTGTTTCCGTGGACTGAAATGAATGTCAAACAACGGACCTGGATTGTTTCTTTTCCGGTCAATTCGGTAACGTAATACTTCTGGTACTGTACAATAACAAATTGCCACAGAGTCGAAAAACACGTGCGAAATAAGGTGGGTTTAGGCGGTATATTCAGTATTTATTTAAGTGACAGAATCTTGCTAAATGGCCAAACAAAATATCTAGTGATTTGCGATAAATGTTAACTGACCAGCATTGTAATATAATGGCGCTATAGAGATGTCAATTCCGAATCAACGAAATAAGCGCCGTTCATACTTGAAATCGGTGAATAAGGGACCGTCTCACAACTAATACAACAGGTGTAAACCGACTTTAAGGAAGATTGGTCAATCCATGGCATTGTCAAAAAAAAAAAAAAATGAATCAATGACAATATCCTTGTAACCGGAACTATGTACGCGAATCATTCCAAACCTTGGTGAACAAATCATTTTTTCGATATTACATCATCATATTCAATAATTTCAGACATATCTACTCCAATATAGAAAGTTTTATAAAAATAAAATTGTTCATCACTGAGCGAGGTTTCTACGAGTTCAATAACTGGATGTCCCTTTATTAACACTATCTGGTCTGGAAGATTTGGGGTGTATCGCAGGTGAGGGGTGGGGGGGAGGGAGTCAACCCATACATTTTCGCTATCCATAGGGCTAGAGCGCTGCAACATAACACACAGTATCTTCTGTTCAAGCTCTACCTGAAAGAGTAACAAAGCTTAAGATGAACGCTATGATGACGTCGTATAATAGTCATCTCGTCAGCCATTTGTCGACTATTTTTTGGACCGATTTTTCGAAATTCTAATTTCCCGATTTTTCTTTCATAAACTACCAAATAAAGTAGAGAATAACTACTTTTGCCCAATAAAATACTTTCTAGTACTTTTAGGCCAGAAAAATTCGAAGAAATGGACAGAACTGGCTGGAAAAAAACGAATTTCTGAGATACCACACGGCCGCCTTTTGAATTCAGCCATGATCCTCTGCTCGGCCAAGTCCTAAAATGACTCCAATATGATAAGCTTTAAAGTCACGAAGTTCCCGCTTCCTCTGTTTTGTCGTTATGGAGCAGTACAGGAAAGTTCACTAGCCCGCCCTCCATGATTGTCAGACATCGTATCCTAAAATGTTCTAAAAAATAATTAAATTGAGATTACAATGCAATTTTGTAGGCTCGCTCCAAGATAAATATACTTCAGAACATTTTCGACTCTAGATCTGCGTGTCATTTGTGCCTGGACTGCAACAGTTGAATATTCGCTCACAGGGCGGGGAGAATTAAGACAACATTGAAATCTTCTCCAGGGTTTCACCGGCCTATGGATGATTAGCAGATGGCCCCTCAAGCCTATCAAAATTCCATTCTCAGTGCCTGTAACGGCCGCTAGATGGCGTGATCCGCAACTTACCAAAATGATGCGCAACTGCCCGCGCTGGTGCATTGAAGCGGAGGTTATTTTCTCATAGATTGACAAGTCCGATTGAAGATTTCTTTACATACAATTATAGACGACAGATTTCCCTAGAATATAAGACCAGCAGTCGCTCTCACCTCGTAAAAGAACAAGCGCTAGCAGTCTGGATGTGAAAAGTGATTCGGAACTCCCCCAAACACTGTACCTTAGTAAAAATAAGAGGTCAGAGTTTTAATTTTCTAAGTAGAAGAGATAAATTCACTCTAGGAATATTTTTTTGAAGAAAATGTGTAATTAATAAAGCACTTTTACCGTAAGATTTAAAAGCGCACTCGTGATTCCATCACGATTTTTTGTCGATTACGTCACGGACTAGATTTAACCCCTGGGATGATCCAGTCGCGTTTTTCTCACGATGAAAAAAATCTTATCATCCTTGGGTACTGTATGTTAATAAGAGATGTCATATAAGAATAGTCAGATTGAAACAGAGCAGCAAAAAAATAGACAAGCAACACTAGTCAAGAGTGATGTCCGTTTCAGGTGATTCCGTCACAAACATTTCGAAGCATGATTTACTAAATGCTGGATCATCTGTAGATTTTTCATGGATCCGTAAACAGATGTCATATAGAGTAGCAAACTAAACTTGAAACTACATGGGTATGACCACGGAACTTCCGAGTACATGACTTTGAATAAAGAAAAAGTCTTCCGAACGGTGATTCCGTCACGGTGGAATTCATGATCTGTGAATCCGATCAACAACCTAGCCAGACAATCTGTCAAAAATTATCCGTCGTCTGGGTAAGGTTGAAGGGTCATCGGAAGCTCGGACTGTGATACAGGCAAAAACTGTTGCTGTTGTAGTCTAGAAAAATAACTGGCATGCACTCTATGGAGAAGGGCCTCGTGAGGCACAAAGTGCAATTTTGTTGTTGTTGTTTATCTGCAAATCCGCTCATCTCGATGGGTATCTTTCACTGGTTCTCACAGTTGCCTGGTCTGTGTTATATTCGGTGGTCGAAGTCTACGTATAGTTTTTTTCAATAAATTATGGAAATTAATACAAACATATACAGATATTTTTTTAAATAGATTTTTTTATAAGTGTATTTCTCTTTCATCTTAGGCTCAATTAAAGTCATTCTCTAAAATGTGAAGCCGAGTTACTACAGTTTTTAATTATCTACCAAACCCTGTCCTCTATGACATAGAATAAAAGAGAAGTTGTGAATAGAACCGCTCAACACAGTCATTTCTAAACATCAAGTTGTACATAAGTATTTTTACTTACTCTGTACAAGCTGAGGGCATTTTTGTGGCTTTTGAAAATTTTGAGATTTTTGCGTGTCTGTCCATATTTAACTAAGCGACGTCCAAGCGAGCTAATGTACGCGCGCGCGTTATATTCATATCAAATATGGTGCGGCTTGTGTTCAATGAGGCTTGGAATGTTTATACAATTAATTTTCTTCTCACTGTTACACAATGAAATTAAGTTTCAAATCATTTGATTCATCTCTTCGATGTAGATTGTTATGTTTCATTCGAGGAAATAGTTTTAAAAGATACATATGACATTTTCTAACTTTACGGCTGGAGTTGTATCACAAAGAGCAAACGGCGTAAACATGCTTTCCCATCTCACCCACGCTCATATGGGTATCGATCCTTCCTATTCGAGGACACACTAACTGATGACCTAGTTCAGAGCCAGTGATTTGCTCGCCCTCCACCCCATTGGATATCAGTTGATTCCTAAGGAAATAAACATTACACATGTAAATGACCACCTGCCGAGTGATACATGTGTGAATCGGTCAGATATTTCCAAGGATGCCAAATTCTAACTTAAAACAACCATGCCGGATTTCATTGCTTCACTGAGAATAATTGGATCTAACTTTTACAAAGCCTGCAGCTCCCAATAGCTCCTGGATCTAGAACACATAAATGAAGGGACCTAGTTTATCGGTGCTATGGCAAAAATATCATGTAGAATGGGATTGTGTGGATAATATCCTTGGAAGTTGAAGTCCTGCTGCCTGCTTCACAAACATCATCAAAAGTGAAAATTATCTCCCTTGACCAGGTAAGGACTTGAATGTGTGTCTAAAATGATTTAGCTTCTAGAAACAGACTTCATTTCAAATTTTAATTCCAATTCTGCTACATGTACAATTATAAAATACATACAGAATGAACTGCATACATAATAACACAAAGAACAGGTATATGTATCTCATTACATTCTTATTCAAAGATCAATACCTGGGTAATATTACAACAATACCATGGTGTTATATATTGTTATGATTGACTTAACATTAGCTGCTGAAGATATTTCTAATTTGAGATCAATGAACAATCATACTAGATTTCATAACTTCATTTATTTTCACAATAAGCAACATAATCGAGATTAGCAAGTGAAGTTTTAAAACATAATATAATAAACAGCATGGGTCTCCTTCAGTTTATTGTAGACAAAAATACCCATGAATATATGTTACCATGATTCAGTCATAATATTACCTGTAATATATTGATGTCGACAAGGAATAAACATAATTATTTGATAGTATTACTAATTGTATGTTGTTTATGATTAACATGAACTTTTTACTTGCTGCGTGGAATTCAGTCATTTGTTCCATAGGGGCAATATTCTCATCAGTCATCACCATTCAATGTGAATGTGATACATGTACAAGTCCATGGTCATTGATACAGTAAGGTGAAAGCGAAGGTGACCTGTAACACCAGTATACAAAATTATACCGAGCGCATTGAATCCTCATCATATGATGTTGAGACAGATCAGAACGAAGTGTCGGTAAAATCAGGTGTGTTTTGAAGAGCATTCTCTCATCAATGATGATGCTATACTGTACACATACAAAATATGAAGTGTTGATGTGTTGGGCCTATAGCACAAAATCACAAGCAAGTTGGTACAACAACTAGGCACACGGTGTCTCATTTCTGCCGATAACGTGTCGATTTGGGTGAGGGGATCCTCTCAGGGGGAGGTGGGGGTGAGATGGGGCCTAATGTCTCAAGCACTTTTCCAGGTTTTCCATCAATATACTCTATTCCATACCCCAATATTTCAAGCACGTCAAATCAAACAAAAATTATTTGCTGGGAATGTGACTTTCACATCCCTGTCTGTACATGCTAGTGAGGAACCCTCAATCCCAGATTAATTACCATTGATGAAGCTAACGTCCAACAAATGCAAAATTGAGCTTGGCATCCGGCCGTATGCTATTCAGTGATGTATTACGCTACGGACCCTGTTGCCTCGACGGAGGTCTTTGCGCTCATCCAGCGCTTGTTGTTTATAGAGTTGTCTGAATTTCTAATAAAAATATGTGAAATTTGGCAACACAATATATCAACAGCATATAGTTATTCCAATGGGTACTAATTGTGCATCCCTGTTGGCTGACCTATATCTGTTCTCTTATGAATATGACTATATGCAGGCGCCTTTAAAACTCGATCAATTTAAAGCCCGTTCCTACTCATTCACCAGATGCTATATAGACGATCTTCTCGTTGTGGATAATAGCTATATAAATGACGCAGTGAAGGATATATACCCATCTTCACTGGATTTGAAGAAAACTACAGATAGCCCTACCGGCATATCATATTTAGACCTATATCTCTATAAAAATGAAACGGGCCTTCTCTCTCGTCGACTTTATGACAAAGAGATGATTACAATTTCGACATCGTCAACTACCCTTTCGAGACCGTATTGTTCCAGTGGGACTTGCATATGGAGTATACATTTGTTAGATCCTGTTTTGAATGTGACGATTTTAATCAAGGTCACAACACATTATCGCAGAAACTTATAAAACAGGGCTTTACCACCAAGCGCCTCCACTCAAAATTTCTCCAGTTTGGCGATACATATCGCATGCTGATAGCAAAGTACGAGCGTAGCGTGTAGCGTGCAAGATCTATGGCATTACGTTTCGTAACTTGTGTCTAATCCAGCTTAACCCAGGGCTAGGGACCGTATGAACCCATGTATTTCAAGATCCTCATGATGCTCATATGAACAGACACAATCAAAGCGTGACCGAGATTCATCATTTTCTAGATGACGACTTTACAACGAATATCATATGGATTAAGAATACTGATCAGCGATACGGATTTGATATCTTTGGAACATCGTGATGTCTTGCCGGCATCATTGAAAACTGTTGACCGCTTGTCTCTTGCAGGAAACTAGCATATGTTTATGTCGATATGATTATCTTTTTGAATTTGGTGTTAATGCTGTTATATGAAATATGGAAAAGGTCTTTGGATTATGAACGCGGATATTCTTTAATGGACGACGGCTGAATTATGAATAACGGACCAGACGCCTGTAATACAAAATCTGATCGTTTGGGTACCAGGCCTGTGTGTTGGGGGAGGGGGGGGGGAGGGGCCTTGACTTTGTAGTTTATCATATTGGGGTTATTTTGAGCCTATTTGCATACACTATAAGATGATCATGGACAAAATCAAAATGGCAGCTATGTGGGGTACCAGAAAAGTGATATTTCTTCAAAATTCCCTTTTTTCTGCTGGGAAAAGTGGAGAAATCTATTTTATTTCATACCAGATTATTATTTACTAATGCATCATGTAGTTTTAGAGAAGAAAACATATTAATGAAAAATCGGGTATCATCATTGTGGTATCATCAAAGCGGCTATATTAGATCTTTTACTTTTTCTGGTAGAGATTGACCCAAGGGTATAGAGTGGTAAATTTCAGTCCCCTAGCTCAAGGGGTAAGAAAAATATTTAGAGGGAGGGAATGGCCCCCAAGCCTGGAGAAGTTCCAAAATTCCCAAGCCAGATAGTATGGTGGCTGATATCTGCCACCATATTCGTAAAGAAACCTGGTATACCGGTTCACAATTTGTCGAAAAGTTCAATCTACATTCATACTCATACTGTGTGAACAAGTGTCTATGCCGATTCACTATCAAATTGTTGAGCGCTGAACATGAGGAAACTACGACCAGAGAATTTACAGAAAGAAAGTACTGAAAGTACTGCAAGTCGGGTTTATTATGATAGGTGTGATAATGGATTGACTGACACGGATCAGGTCGAGCTGGAACAGGATACAAAGAACTGATTGAATTATTTTCACTGTGTGAAAGAAGTTCACGGGCAGTGGAAATGAGGCTGTGCGTTGAAGTCTCACTGTGGCAATTCGAAACAACATGTGGCCATGCGAAACAGAGGTATATCTTCGTCGTTCGTTGAGAGTATCTATTGTGGGAGCATGGTGTTTGAGACGCACAATTAAGCGTTTACGGTGACCTACACATTGCCGAACTTCATTCTCACAATTGTAATATTTCAGATTATCGCCAATATTGGTATTTTTATTATTCCGACGAGTGTAGAAGCTTGAACGAAATTTCTCAGATTAAACAAAAACTACCACTGTTTTATTAAGTTACCCATCTATTCGGATCACACACGACAGTTGGTACAGCCCTACTTGTCCCTCTTCTGGGTTTTAGTTATAGCTTGTATTGATGTGTTAGTTTGATCGAGGGTCAAATTTAGAAGGTATGCTGTGCGGATCTTTTCACCTGGAATTAGCGTCAGTCATTTTGGCGTTACTTGCAGCTACCTGCCATCAAGAAATTCATCTTCAAGAAATGCTACTGCAAGTAAAATTGATTCAAAAGATTCCAAACTCAAACTCCAAGAAATTTTCAACCCCAAGAATATATTGCCCACTATAATTTGAAGTAGCAACTAACATGAATAGCTGTCCGCGTATAACAATACAATACCCGAGCTCATTTTCAGCATAGTGCACGGGACAAGGTCATACAAAAATGTCCACGCTGAGAATCAAAGAATGTAAAAGTGTGTCCTCTTCAATCGATGCCAGTTACTCATGTTGTGACAATCTAGAGCTGTTCCAAAGTATGTCAGGGAATAAGCTCGCGGACATAAACGTTTATTTGTATCCAATCTTCTCAATCGTGGTAAGGTGTTATGAGGAGGACATGCTGAATGTTCTATCTCTAAAGATAACCTAATGCCGATGTGAACATTTCAGATAACGATATCAAGGCATTCCTTGGAGACGTTTTTGTTTAATAAAACCCGTTTTATCTATCAATGTTTTTTTCTTTTATGTATATATGACCGCATATCAAGTACGAGTAATTATTAAAACAAATTTGATACTATAAAAATCCTGTGCCCCACGATTTAATTTACAATAATGTATATGCATGTAGATCGGGTACATACATGTTATTCTCAAATAAATGGTGGGTGTAACTCTGAATAGTGGTATGTAAGATCCTAAGATTCGAGGATTATTTGCAAGGAGTTTTGCCCCAACTTTATACCCAACTACATCGAATGCCACTCCAGACATTTGTCCATTTGAATTTGTGGATGGTATACACTTCCAGATGGCAAAGTTGTTTCAATTGTTCCAGCACTTACCACCTTCCCAAATGGTCACACCTGACAGGTCCTGTGAGATCCAACATCGGCGCAATCACAATAATAGAACGAAGATACACCTCCAGAAAACGATGGATTGAAATGATCCCTTGGTGGGCCTCGAAGTGCCCCCATCGCAAATTAGAAAACACTTTTGTCTATGTGAACTACCGCCTATTTTATTTCTTCCAAATATAATTTTAGGCCGTCTGTAATGTCAATCTTCTTAAGAGAAAACAACCAACTATGCATCACGAGTGTGAGAAATGAGGTACCTAATTTCCACAACTTCGATCTCATCTCGGGCAGTATCCCACAGTCGTCTCCCTGTTAATTTCATTGGCTCGTTTAAACGGAGCGATCATGTGACAATGCTTTTTTAAGCTCGAATAGGGTCAAATACAGGGAGAATGTAGTCATTACGCTATAAGGGTATCTTCTAATGAAATGTGAAATTCTCTTAGCTCTGTAAGATGGTGCAGATCGGGAAGGTGAACTTTCGCTATTGACGCCAAGGGCATAACAGAGTGAGCCTGTCAATCGGAGGATGCGCTATGGGAAGGTTGCCTATTATCGCATTTTATTTATACAAATGAAAGATGAACTTCGCATGGACGTGTAGCGATTCCGAGAGTTTCTTTAATGACAGGGAACTGGTATTTCTCTTCGTGGTGAGATTTAGGATGTTTTCCATATAAATACAGCAATATATCCCAAATGAAACTAGACATCAGAAGTATAGCTTGATCGCAAAATTTTAAAAGTTATGTCCATAGAAAATGCCTTATCTCTTATTTCTGGTGTCTTTTCTGGTAATTTCGGAATGATGACGCTACAAAGATATAGCTACAGTGACTGATAATAAGAAGAAGCATCCACGTTGGAGCTTTTAGGCTAAAATTCCTCCCCATTTATTTAATCTGGTCCCTAATTTTTAAATCCTGTACCTGACCCATTTAAAGCTTTTGCGGTTGTTTCTTGGTAATTACAAGCGTCTAGTCCGTCATTCATAATCCAGCCGTCGTCGATTAGAGAATATCCGCGTCCATAATCCAAAGACCTATTCCACATTCCATATAACAGTATTAGCACCAAATTCAAAAAGACAATCATAGTATACATAAACATAGGGGAGAGGTCCCAAATTGAGCCTCCAAAGCGTACTGAATTTAAAGGCCGATGTGTACACAAGACATCATGTGTAGTTTTGTTGATTTGTGTTCAGAATTATTGCCAATGAATAACTTACTTTTTTTCTATGGAAAATTTCTATTTAGTGGACATTTGGAGATGCCCCTGAAGACGTCACACTTTGATGTCAATATACACATTCAGATCCAACTATTTCTCAATTAGTGCTAATGACATTGATAACTATATGAACGGATTGAGGAATACAGAAAATCGCTATTTGAATACCTATACACCCTATCTGGCCTGGGTTTTTGAGACATGTCCAGCCCGGGGGGTCATTTCGGCTCCCCTAGATATTTTTCTTTTCCGTTGAGATAGGCGACTGAAATTTAGCACGGTATACCGTTGGGTCAAGCTGTACCAGAAAATGTAAACATATCCAAGACGGTTGTTTTGATGACAGAGTGATATTTTTGTTCCATTTTTCGGTCAGATTTTTCGATTTATTTTCTTCGAAAACCTTATAAATTAGAAAATAATAATTTGATGTGAAATAAAATAGTTTTTTGTTCACTTTTCCTCGCAGAAAAAGCCGGAATTAAAAAAAATGAAAAACATCATTTTTCTGATACCTCAAGTGATCGCCATTTTGATTTTACTCGTGATTTTCTGCTCGGAGGTTATGCAAATAGGCTCCAAATTCCCCTAATGTAATAAACTACAATTCCCCCAATGTAATAAACTACAAAGTGCAGAGTATCAGCTTTCAATTACTCGTTCCGGAGATACGGTAGAACATTTGGTAGAGGAGAACCATAATGCCCCCCCCCCCCATCCCTCCCTCCCTCCCTCCCTCAAGGTCTGGTAGGCTTAACGAAAATTAAAACTATAGCGATGACATGGCATGTAGATCACCATGTAATTCGTATTTACGAACAACGTATTAATAGCTTACTTTTTAAGCTATTGGAAACAGATTAAAGTGTGGAAATACGTGACATTTATTGGAGCAATATGCAAGAGATGGAAAAAATTTACGACGATGGCGACTATTAACAGCAACCATATGACTCTAAATTCATACCTCTTTAAGGATTTTCACTGTCCTTGTTCAGCAATAAAAATTAATGGCACTCTCAATGGCGAGAGCTGTCCCATGAGCTATGAATCGTGACTATGCTCAGTGGCTGTATGTTGTTTACCACGGATTGTAAAACACAATTTGGACGACGACTGTCTACTGAATGCAGGATCTGATTATCTAATTATACATACGCCTCGGTATGTATGTGCATGTACCCCACTCCAATTTTGGCGCTAATTTTATATAGTCTATCTATATACTTATAGCATAGGAATACACAATTTGGGTGTGGCCAGCCCCAACCTTTGGGACCCAGTTCAAAGTAGTGACGTATAAATTGAATCTCTATATCACGTTGTTATTGAGATATGGGAAAACATATTTTGGACGACGGCAATGAGTTCAATGTAGGATTTGATGCTTGTAGTTGGCGTTTTAAATACATGCTTTGAAAGCATATATACCACCAGAATCTACAATGTTTATCGTGCTTGTCGATTATACACTTACAACATGGGAAAACAAAACCCGACCCAAAATAGACCTATGCCACTCTCTTTGTATCTTTACAGCGTTTTGTTTTCGAGTTATAAAACACGGGGAGACAGATAGACATACAGATCTTATGGCTTTAATGGTATAGATAAGACAGGGTGCACCGGATCAGCATATTTTTTTCTGGTACAAGACACCACATTTCTGGACCACAACAGGACTTATAGAAAATTAAAGTACACACGATACGCATCCGAACGATATATGGATCTCCAGGTATGATAACAAACTATGCCGTGTTTGACTGGGAAAATTAACGTCACTTAGTACTTTACATGTATTTCCAATGAGTTGTCTTTCACAACGTGTGCCAGTTTAGTAAGCTAAGTTCGAAATATCTAAAAGGAGAACTACATAGCTGGAGATCCAGGAACCTAAACCTTCCCATGGAATGTCGAGGCAAAGATAAAATACAGGGAATACATATAACATAAGGTTAGAGAAAAATTTGCGTCAATTCATTCAGTCGCTGAAAAAATCCTGGGGGTCAAAGGGTGAATAACTGAATTAAGTCTCCACTGTCGAGTACTGTGGTTATCAAATGTCAGCTATTTCAGATTTACTATAATTCAGCTGGCGTAAATAAATGACATCTTTTTACCTCCCTCGATCAGACGGAGGTCTAGGAATGCAACGTGAAATCTCCCGCCAAATAATTGTCATATGGGGAACCCACGACTCATGTGATTTCCAACAGGGTTTGTCATGGTTCCCGACGAAATTTTGAAGCAATGATTTTGGACACAATTGAAATGAAAGCTCGTGTGAAACACGGGGGGGGGGGGAAGAGCATTTCCCCATACAATTTGTAACACATAATTTGGTACTCACCGGGCTTTAGATCTCCCCAATTTGGGCACACCCCCTATTAGGGGTGGCAATTGTTTTCAGAATGGGACAGTGGGGGCAGATACCCTTGGAAGATGAGCAATCAGGAATCATCCCTGGTAGAAGGGATTTCTTGACCAATGGTTGAAACCCAGTGTGAGGCAATACCAACTTTATTTTGCGTTTCATGGGCCCACCCATTAAAACATCGAATAAAAATAAAATTTCAAATTGCCACTTTTGTGTTTCCTACGAAAGTTTGAACATAAAGATTTTAACCCCCTTTTTATTCCTGATTGTATGAATTGGCTGTTGTATTCTATCTGAAACAATGCCAGCAAATAAAAATGCCAAACAACAAAAAATAGATACCTTTCACTATAATTTTTCACTGTAAGTCAGCGAATTGTTGTTCTTGTAAAATGCTGCTAATACTACTTAGGCAATAACGACATTCAATGTAAGTCGGGAAGCTTCACTGGCTGTGTGATCTATCACTCTGTCTTGGTACTCATATTTCGAGAGTGATGCAGTATGTCAGAGCTAGGAAATGAAGGCTATTTCAACAGCTCAGCCGATACAGCATGGTTTAATTTACTGTTGAAGTATGAGGCTGTTGAAACACATGCAAAATTCGCTAAATTGTTCTGGAAGAAAAACCACAGCCACAACAAAATGATGACAATGTTAGATTTGAGGTGTATGTTGGCAGTTAAGATGTGACTTAACTTACAGTTTTTGACCTTGAGAAAATAGGTCAATGTCAGTCATATTCATACACTTCAGGTCCATCATCAGGTGCATATGTTGTATCAGTTTAGAATGTCTGGCTATATTTCATGTTATATCATAATATACAGTATATAACCTGAGAAAATAGATTCAGTCAACTGGGATAGGCTTCTAGTCAGTCAGCAATTGCACAAGTATTATGAATTTGGAGCGCCTATCTTCACTCCTTTAAAAATTATTGCTAATGCTAAATTTGACTTCGATGGAACAGGTGAATGTCAGTCAATTGCATTAGGCTTCTGGTCCATCACCAGCTGCATATGTGGTATGACAAGAAAGATGGGCAAACAGAGAGACAGACAGACAGATGACACGGAAAATTCAGTTCATTTTGGGGCATCATTACATATCATCTTCAAAGTCTAAATATTCTGTCAAAATGCACAAGATCACACCATATTTCTTCATTTGTAGAGAAGAAAAGCAACTCCGAGTAGGAATCACAATTTATTCTGTATATTTTGCTATTAGTTATAGCATCTTCAGCAGTGAGCAAAGTTACAAACAGCTCCATACGCACAGTATATATACAAGGCATAATGTGATCTTAGCCAATACGCATTTATGAATTGGTAAGCCAGTAAATTATATCAGGTTGGACAGATATTAAAATGCCGTCATTTTCAGAAATTGTTAAATGTTAAGCGATAACCTGACAGTGATCTACAAATGGTGTGATTCAGGTGTATATCTGTTACGATGATTCAGTCATAATATTGTCTGTAATATATTTATGTCGACAAGGAATACACATAATTATTTCATAATATTATTAACTGTATGTTGTTTATGATTAATATGAACTTTTTATTTGCTGGAATCCAGCCATTTGTTCCATGTGACCAATATTTTCATCAGCCATCACCATTCAATATGAATGTGATACATGCACAAGTCCATGGTCATTGATACAGTATGGTGAAGGTGACCTGTAACACCAGTATACAAAATTATACCGAGCGCATTGAATCCTCACCACATGATGTTGAGGCAGATCAGAACGGATTGTCGGTAAAATCAGGTGTGTTTTGTAGAGGATTCTCTCAATGATGATGCTATACTGTACACATACAAAATATGAAGTGTTGATGTGTCGGGCCTATAGCACAAAATCACAAGCAAATTGGTACAACTAGGCACACAGGGTGATCAGGGCCGAGATCCAGACAGGGCACGTCAGCACGAAAGTCCAGAGGAGTCGACAAACGTTCATTTTCAGGATGTACGAAAAGTCGAGATCATCCAACAAGTACACGCAAGATTACTCAGTGATGTTACTTTTTCGTTTACTTTCCTGACAACCACTACACTAGAAAGTGATAATCCGGTCTGATATGACTTGCTGTATCTGTTAAACTCTCATGTTAAGTCTCAAGAAATATCATCTATTATGCTCGATAGTAGTAGGGAATGCGTGTTACAGGTACCAGCCTCCCAAAAATGCACATAGCCTCCTCTGCCTCCCAAATCCACCGAGCGCTGTCATACGTCATTATCAATTTTTATTCGTATAAATTATTGCGCCAGGATATTAATAAATTATATGCGTTATAATTTTACCTAAATATAGTATAGATCTACATATGGTATTATAAGTAAATTCTCCGAATTTATACGATAATCGTTAATAACGATTAAATAGCCTATATTTTAGGTTTCATACCGCTTTTACAAAAAGGTGTTATTTCGATATATATTTTTATACGGGTTCATAGCAATAAATTCTCCGAATCTGTACGTTAAGCGTTCATATATATTGTAGACTATTAATTTTTTACAAATTGCAATTAGCATTACCAAACACTCGGCATATATTTATATTTAACCTCGCTATACAGCTAGAAGGCGGTCATGATACATAATTGTATTGATTTTAATACCTGTCAATGCGAAGGGGTGTATTGTGGTAACAGGTGTGATCGAATAACAGAAACCACTTATAACTCGCAGAACTCGATTGCAATTAGCATATGATAATATTGGGGGTTCGAATATTTATATTTACAGACCGATATCGCTTTAATTAGGGCAATTATACAATCAACGTATAGCGGGAGTTGAAAGGGTATACCGTGAAACAGATCGTTATTTGAGAATCGTCTGTCGAAATATATATATCTCTAATAGAATTCAATTTATATCTTACTTCGGAATGGCGAATTCACTGAAAAATATCATCGAACCTAGAGAATCGGCCGTAAGTATAATAATTTTATTGCGATCTACTCGCGGATAATACCGACTTTGTCGATATAACGATGTACATAGCGAACGGCGTTGTAAATGTTCGATTATAACTGATTTGAATACAAGGGCTACTCACTTTTAATATTTCAACTCTATATTTTTTATAGGCTAACATCTCTACGTGTGTCGGATTCGTACGAGAAAATACGGACATTTTAGGTAGTTCCGGTTGGCCTAGTTTGGAGACTGTATTCGCCATAGATGGAGTCGTTGAAACACAGCCCGTTTATAATGACGATGATTGGAATGTGGGTATAAGAAGTCCGACGACCATCCTCCTAAATAATTCCCCTTCACTTCCGGAGATTAAAACACGTAAATGTGTAGACGAATTATCCCGTTTATTCTCGCCCCGAGTTTGCAAAAGCTGTAATCAGCCATTAAGCGTCGAAGTTTGCGGAAAATGTCGCGTTAGTTTATGCCGAGATTGCGCGTGTTTCGCCCGACAGGTGTCATTCGGGGTTTTTATGTGTCCGAGCTGTTGTAGTTGTGAGTTTTGTGGTTATTGGCGAATGAAACTTTCCAAATAATCAAAACTGGTGATAACGATAAACAGCTGCCACACCTATCTATGGCTGGTATATTTATTATCCTTGGATAGGATACCAGCTGTAACCGACTATCGTCCATATAAAGTCATATCGAAACGACTCTGGACGGGGACTGAAAGAAAGAAGAACGCAACTTCGGTTGTTAAAGTTCAAAGTATATATTTATTTATACAAATGAATTTAGTAATGACCGTTACAAAACGAAAATACAACTGAGCTAGCCTAGTACACAAACGCCGATTGCATTTCCATAACCCTGTGAAAGAGCTGAGGGTATATCGATAACGAACGCAACGGTACGCCCTGGTGGCGAAATCAACTAATCAAGAGGTTTGATCGGTTGTCTTGTGTACTCGCGCGGTAAAAGTCTGTTTATTAAGAATTTTCGCATCTCAGCGGCAGATTCTTCGGCTTCATCGTTTGATAAGTCATCTTCCTCACGCATCCTTTTCTTAGTTGCCATTACTTTCTGATGAATCGGGTGCTGCCGTAGTTTTCTCCATAACCTTAAATTACGGACGTAGATATTTCGGAACCTTGTCTGTATTCTAGGTAAAAGCTTGTCATATGCCATCTCATGCGCAATTGGTTCATCCATTCCGCCTTCTTCGTAAGCTTCCGCAAGATCGTTTATATCGGATTCATGATCATCAATCGCTTCATCCGCGAAGAGATCCCACAAACACTCGTCATCCTCGACGTCATCATTGTCACCAGCAGTATCACCATTATCGTCATCATCATCATCCGTAACTTCTCCGTCATCATCAGCGTCGTCACCATTACCTTCACCATCATTGTCATCATCATTATCTTCATCATCGGCGTCAGTAGCGTCGGTATCATTTTGATCACCATGGTAGCCAAAAGTTTGACCTGGAGTATATGTATTTTTACCATTACTACCGGAACTGGAAAAATCGTCCCCATGGACAATACTTCCGCCCGCATGGTGATACGACCTTCCGCATGGTAATACGACCGTCGTAGGCTCACTCACCGTCATCGTATAGGGTTGCTCTACTCTACTTGTTGGACCTATAGCAGGACTCGGTGGTGTCTCTTGTCTATGCATTAGACGCATATGTCTGAGCATATTGTCACGACGAGAGAGTGTCTTCCGACAGA
>JAVTVY010011555.1:0-52330 GCA_036873755.1 Hanleya hanleyi
CAACACCGACATAACGTCATAATTGAAAATTAATCGCAACAATACAAACAGACGATGTCACGTCTCAAATGCGTCACCTGTGTGACGTCGGGTCACATGCATGATCTCCACAGATATGTCTACGTTATGTTCCATGTTCTATGCGTTCGTGCATTATCCAATAGGAAGCTGTAATGCTGACCGTGCAACCAGAGTCTGTAGGCAGAACAGGACCGGATGACTGGATTCGAGATTGATATCTCTAGTGGTCCTTTCACTTAGTAATATTTTCCCGTGTTCACTGAAGTCCAAGTAATCATTTTCACTTCACTTGGAGCAACTGGCACCTGCAGGATAACATCTTTATAGCACCTCTCTTCGCTTATTGGTCTATCAGGGTAAACAGATGTCAGGATCACCAAGCATGCCAAGGGGAATGTTACTTGCTCGTCTTATTCTGTACTTCTCAACAACATTCTGTAAAAATCAAAAGTTTTATTAAGGTTAGTCAGAGTAAAAACTAAATCGAAATGGTCTATAAGGCCAGGCTATGCAATACTGGTAATTCATGAGGCAGTGGATGGGAAAGTTGACATCATATTCTGGCTGTCAGGCCTAGGCTTCTAATAAAGCTCTGCAAAAAACAATAGACAGAGAGTTGGGAGGGGTTGTTTTATTGTCGGATAGAGCCGATTACCTAATTAGTCCATGTTGAAAAATGGCGTCCATTGTCAGTTTGTGCACGGTGGGGAAGTGTGATCTCCGTTATCCAGTTTTTTGAGAGAAAGCCTTTGTTCGCGGGGCGTTATTAGCAAGTGACCCCAGCAGGGAGAATTCCAGGTCAAATGACCTTGACCGTTATTCTCAATCTCACGTTAGACTTCCTGTGATTGAATTATTAGAAGACTTACGTATATAGATAATATAGGGCTACCATCAAAACTCCAGTCTGAACAAACGATGCACAGGATTGCTCCTCGATCTAACATGAGATTGATCTAATCAAAACCCCTTGGCTTTCCCCAAGTGATTGAGACCCATGTGTAGTGTGAATTGGGGAAGAGACAGTTCTATGTGGGATGATTAAGATATACCGGTAGTTGGTTACATTCAGGCATATAGGACAGAAATAGAAAAATTATATATCTGTAAAGGGGCATGACTTTGTAAAATATGGGTCGATGCCACTTTCGACAGGCGTCTGACTTAGCACTCTGTAAAATAAGAATCGAGACAAATAAGCTGTACCGAACACAGATCTGCAGATATAACTTGTACATTCAACTACATATAGCAAAATCGGAGATTATTACATCTGAAAGGAGCATAACTCCATAAGCCGAGGCGAGTAATCCTTTGTTGGCTTGTAGAATACAGAAATATAAATAAGTTTCCAAAATATAACAGCTATATCGAACACAGTTCTGCAGATATAGTTGATTACATTCAGGGACATAGGACAGAAATAGAAATTAATATATCTGTAAAGGGGCATAACTCTGTAAAGTATGGGCCGAGGGGCGCCACTTTCGATTTGTGTCTGACTTAGCACTCTGTGAAATAAGAACCAAGACGAATAAGCTGTACCGAAGACTGATCTGCAGATATAACTTGTACATTCAGCTACAACTAAAAAAATCGAAGATTACTACATCTGAAAGGGGCACAACTCCATAAGCCGAGGCGAGTAATCCTTTGTTGGCTTGTAGAATACAACAATATAAACAAGTTTCCAAAATATATAGTAGCTATATCGAACAGTTCTGCAGATATAGTTGGTTACATTCAGGGATATAGGACAGGAATGAAAATTAATATATCTGTAAAGGGCATAACTCTGTGAAGTATGGGCCGAGGGGCACCACTTTTGATTGGTGTCTGACTTAGCACTCTGTGAAATAAGAACCAAGACGAATAAGCTGTACCGAAGACAGATCTGCAGATATAACTTGTACATTCAGCTACAGCCGAGGCGAGTAATCCCTTGTTGGCTTGTAGAATACAACAATACAAACAAGTTTCCAAAATATAGTAGCTATACTGAACACACTTCTGCAGATATAGTTGGTTACACTCAGGCATATAGCACAGAAATAGAAATTAAAAAATCTGTAAAGGGGCAGACCTCTGTAAAATATGGGCAGAGGGAAGCCATTTTCGATAGGCGTCTGACTTAGCACTATATAAATAAGTGTTGAAAATTTGGTGGTTGTGTCTCAAGCGGTTTTGCCTAAAATGTGGTAACGGACGGACGTACATGGCGACGACAATACCCCCGAGGCCAAAATGGCCGAGGGGTAAAAACCAGAGGAAAAAGAGTCATCCTGTGTTTTTTTCTCATTGAAAGGACACCTGACTGGGTATCATTTGTCTGATTTCTGCTAGTGTTTTGTTTTCTATTAAAGATGTAAAAATAGAGATGTCCAATACAGGCAAATGTTATGTACATTAGTCATGATGTGATAATTCAAGTCACTGATAACTATACAGTTATTATGGCTGCTCTAGTAAAATTTTGATCATATTCAAAATGTGAACATACATGTACTATCACTGAACTCGGATTGGACGGATCCGATTTTCTATGATATGAACTAGGCCTACCTAAAATGCATAAAGGTTACATGTACATGTATACGTGTAAGCAAACTATCAAAAAAGAAGCTATATGGCAGATCCATGGCTGACTATTTTGATTTTCATACCGGTACATGGTCAGCAGGTTTTGAATTTACATATAAATGTTACTTGCCATGCTTGTAGCACCAGTCTGTCAGTAATACCTGGCTGAAAAACCCTCCACGGATGTCCCACCTCTTCATTTCTCCACCACATTCCTAAAATACGGAATGAAAAAAGGAATATACGTTGAAGAAATTCATGTATGTTGTGCAGATAATCTACCACATATTTAAACATGGCAAACCTGAAAGTGATCATCTGACATGATCTCCAATCATCAATGGCAACTGTATGTGACGACCAATGTCAACAGTATAGGAAATGAATACCAACAATACTCTGTCAGCAGTGTTTATAAGCTGTGTTGTGTTCCTGGAATCCTAGCCTGCTTTACAAACTGCTCAAAACTTTATACATGACCATGGGCCTATTCCACACTGGTAAATTTCAACTTTCTTTTCAATAAAAAATTAACCCAGAAAGATTAAGAAAATGAAAAAAAATAATAATCATCAATATCGGTTTACTCAGTGATGTTAACGGATGCATGAGCTGTAATGGCACTGCTGTACCAGTGAAACATGGAATAGTTCCTGGAGCCGACTAGGGATCATTTGAAATTAACATTACACATGTGTCACATACATTTTACTTTCACTACACGAGGCCAAATTATGCAGAAGGCAAGCTACATACCGGTATTAAAGAATATATTCTGACAAGATCAGAGATTATGGAATACATGTAATTCTAAATTCTAAAGAATAATTCACTATTTGCATATATTGTAAATCATGTCTGGAGAGAGGCCTTCCAGTCTCACATGTGCTAGCCTACCCGATACAAGGTATTACATGTAGTTTCCGATTTTGTTTAACATTACGTCACTGCGTTTTAAACATTAGTTTTCGGTTTTGATTTACTCTCGCTGTTACGCGGACTTGACTTTCGTCCCACGATCAAGTCCATGCTTTTCATTGATCTCACGCAATTCCGGTGCCAAGCACGCCTGCGTTTTCGTTCCTGACAATTTTGTCACTGTTAGCAAGATGTTAGCGGAAAATTGCACGATGTCGAATCCGAAAGGAAAGCCGATAGAACTATCAACGTACCTAAAATGGGGAGAGGAACTTACATCAGTGTTCCGAATTAAAGAAGACTACAACACCGTTCTGAACCGCGCATATGTGACCCACATATTCTGTAATGTACGGTACTTGTAGAAGTAATTTCAGCATTTCACTCGCCTCAGGAATTTCTCAGGCGAGTGATAAAAGCACTCGCCCCACTCGCCTAAGCTTAAATTCAGGCGAGTGACGAATCACTCGCCTTCATTTTGCTCCTTGAGAGGCCTGGCATCCATTGCTTCATTATTCCATGATTTTCACGGCAACGTATTGCTTCGTTTTATGCGACTAATCATTCAAATTAGCCACTTCAATATTTCAAAAATGAAACATGGCTTCAAATGACATATTCAGTGAAATTTATTCTGTAAATGAAAGAAGCATGGGTGGCATACTTCCATATCCAGGTCATGCGCAAATTGCAGGATTGAGAGGCAATGCCTAGTTAATAAATCAAGTTTAACTGACAGATACATAATCTAAACTGCTAGCATGTGCACATAAAAAACAGACCTGTGCTCTGGGTATTATGACCCTGCCATGTGTATGCATGCTAGGAGATTGTGCATTGCATCAGACAATTTAATCAAATTTATTCATCAGTCAGTGCATCTACATTCATGCAACATGGATATGACTTTGAGATGGAAGTATGCCATCACATGCCATTTTCATTTACATAATAAATTTCACCGAATATGTCATTTGAAGCCATGTTTCATTTTTGAAATATTAGAGTGGCTAATTTGATTGATTAGTCGCATAAAACGAAGCAATAAGTTGCTGTGAAAATCGTGCAACAATGAAGCCATAGATGTTGTTGAAAGATCCATACAGTCCAGGGTATGTGTGGATGTCCACATTTTCCATAAATTGACAAAAACTGAAGTTGACATAGCCCTATACCCCAATCGAGGTATAGGCCTATACCTCGATCGAGGTATAATACCCCGATAAAGGTATTTTCCCCAACCTGGTATAACATGATATGTAATAAATCAAATTTAAAGTGGGCCTATCGTAAAGTATAAGGTATGTTCGGCCTACTTTAAATTTTATTTATTTCATATTAAAATATATAGTTCTAGTGTAATATTCAAGTCTTTTGTGAAATTCATGTAGCATAGCTACTTTAGACGAGAAATGTCTGCTAACTGTATACTTGGACACAAAATTTGTACCACTCACGTATCTGTCAATATCTTTCAGCCAGGGCTTGTCCTTTAACAGTCTGTCGCCGTGTTTGGCACACAAAGCATCTCTCGACCATCGATCTTCTGTGTCATAGTCGATCAACCCGCCTGTATTCCACGTTAAAAAAGTTGCCAATTGTACACTATTTCTTTTACCGGTGGCCATAACAAATTGTATAGAAGGGTCATCCAATTTCAGTCCAAATTAAAGTTCATTTGCGTAATTCAATATAGTTCAAAATCAAAAATGGCGGCTGAACTGGGTGCGTTACAAATTTTTACTCGGAAACGGACCGAAACACATTTTTGATAAAGTTGAATGCGATCAATGTAATATGGTACAATTTATTTAATTAAAAGAAATCAAATTGGTTTTAGATTATAGATAATCATGTATGTGTACGATAGGAAATGTTTTTGACGTAAATTGTCATTTAGAGCAGTATATTGAAAACCACGAGAAATACGGATTCCGGACTAGAGTTCAAATTAGCATTTTGGATTGACTGCAGGCCACTAAATCTACCACAAACGAAAAAAGAGTTCTCCGTTCACCACGGCATGTCGTCTGACTCACAACAACAACAGATATTTTTGCTCTTTTGTACCGTTCTCGGCGTGCGCGATTGATCACGGCCCTGAGAATAAAATCAGGCGCGCTGTGGTGCGCGACCACACTCGCGCACCTCAAAAACGAAAGACTGTAAACCTGAAAATGAAATTTGAATTTATCGGTTACTCACCTGGTTCTGTCGCTTCCTTTGTACTGGCATCCATCCTTGCATCCTCATCTTGACAAGCATTTCCTTCCATTTATAGCAGTAATACTAGAATATATTTGCACAAAATTTCTCGCCCATGTCGAAGTTGTATAATATGACAAGAGACTGTTTTGATTAAAACCTTGCAAAACAGCATAACACCAAAGATATGATGGATAATTCTCACAATTTAGAAAATCTGTTTTCTTCAATTCTCCATAGACATTGCATTTTGCACACATGATAGTGAAAACACCTAAATTGTTCAAATAGAATTGCCCAGCCTTTGTGCTCATGGTATCTGTGGTGGAGAAAGTCCCACTGTTCAGTTACAGACAGGGTGGCAAGTTCTTGCAGGCTAAAGGCCCATTCTCATGGTGCGATTTGTAGTAACAACTTGTAGCATACAACTTAGTTGCATCGTGAGAACACTCGTACGATTTTAGTCACATGCTACAAGTCGTATGAAATAGAACCGGTCCTATTTCATGCGATTAGTTGCATGCTACAAATCGGGGGATTCCCCCGCCGAGTTGTTACTACAAATCGCATCGTGAGAATGGGCCTTAAAGCATACACCCAAGTTCATATGCAAATATTCTTCCAAAGCCAAAGAACTGGGAAACACTGAAGGAATCAATGCAATGGGTTTGTAAATGCAGGTCACCTGTAGAATCCAGATCCCAATTTGTATGCAAATACTCAAAAGCCCCAAACAAAAGTTTCTGCCAGTCAAGATTGTCAGAGGCAGCCTGCCACTCATTTACGTTTCAAAGACATGTTTCCTGAATAGACTGCAGTCACTGGCTTGATACAATGACTTTGGTTTAAATGCTTATCTGACAGGTATAGTGAATATTCATCCCCAAAATACTTTTGGAGAATTAAAAAACAAATGTTCAATATATTTCCCATTATACTGTAAATGTTAAATAATTTGATTAGTTAATATATAACTGTGTTGCTTTCTAAAATCTCTTCGACATGGGCGAAGCATTTCTTGGAAATATGTTTCAATATTGCTGTGCACATGGGAGCTCAAGCTTGTATCTTTGTTATATTTTGAGTGCCTAAATGGATGCCAGCACAAAGGCCTTAAGAAATTATTCTGGCAAACAATGGAAGTTTAACAGGCATAGTGGACTAAAATACATATACAGGATAGTATCATAACAAAGTTAGCCACAAAATTACTTAATTAGTCCATCTATCGTGTCTTTATTTATTTTCTTAAGACCTCAATTTACAAACCAGATATAATAATAATAATAGAGTCTACATTATTGCAGACTCAATATTCATGTACAGGTGTTGTAGGGCATAGGCCTATGCAAAATAAACAGTGGGCCTACGGGTAACAATAAGGCCTAATATACACGTGGCTCATCGATTTAATAGTTATGTCGGGGGGGAGACATCTAGTGTTTGTTCTGTCTGACTGGATGGATGGATGGATGGATGGATGTCTGTCCGTCCCCTTACCTTGTCTGCAAGATATCTTGAGAACTACTGGTTGGAATTTCACCAAACTTGGATGGAACTTCATTGGGATAGCCCCCCCCCCCCCATTTGATTAGGTTTTGGTGTGTGTGTGTGCATTCATCCGTGTCGGGTGTCTGTCCATCTACTGGTACATGTATATAAGGCCTTGTCTGCAAGATATCTTGAGAACTACTGGACGGAATTCCCTCAAACTTGGATAGAAGCTTCATTGGGATAGCCCCGTCATTTGATTAGGTTTTGGTGTGTGTGTCTGCATTCATCCGTGCCCGGTGTCCGTCCATCCATCCATCTACTTGTACATACAGGCCTTGTCTGCAAGATATCTTGAGAACTACTGGATGGAATTTCACCAAACTTGGATGGAAGCTTCAGTGGGATAGCCCCGTCATTTGATTAGATTTTGGTGTATGTGTGTATGCATTCATCCGTGTCCGTCCATCCATCTACTTGTACATGTATATACAGGCCTTGTCTGCAAGATATCTTGAGAACTATTGGACGGAATTTCACCAACCTTGGACAGAAGCTTCAGTGGGATAGCCCCCGCATTTGATTAGGTTTTGGTGTGTGTGCGTCCATTCGTACGTGTTCGGTATCTGTCCATCTACTTGTACATGTATATACAGGCCTTGTCTGCAAAATATCTTGAAACTACTGGACGGAATTTCACCAAACTTAGATGGAAGCTTCATTGGCATAGTCTCTCATTTGATTAGGTTTTGGTGTATGTGTGCGTTCATCCGTGTCCATCGTCCGACCGTCCGTCCGTCCATCCATCTTCATGTACATGTATACAGTATATACAGGCCTTGTCTGCAAGATATCTTGAGAACTACTGAGCAGAATTTCACCAAACTTGGAAGGTTCATTGGAATAGCTCCCTCATTTGATTAGATTTTGGTTTGTGCGTGCATTTATCCTTGTCCATTGTCCGTCCATCCATTCATCTAATTGTACATGTATATACAGACCTTGTTGGCAAGATATCAGGAGAACTACTTGACACTTATTTCTACATTAATTTTATAGCACTTTCCCTTAAATAATGTGCCCACTCAACGCAAGGTGGGAGGTTGGGGGGAAAACAACCAGCATAGGCTTCATGCCGGAGCGGCAACCCAAGGGTCAAAGCGGAACCTCTAGTTCCTTAATTGACGTGCGCTCAAAACTGCTCCTCTGATACTCTTGTAGAAATTCTTGGTATAATGTTCGTTGTAAATTTAAAGAGATAGTAGCGTGATTTTAATTGTTCGGGTAAACTGAACAGCATGGTCACTTGCAACATTTGCCAACAGATTTTCAAGTTTTGAAGTCTTGTATTTCATATAGGGATCAATATTGTCAGATTCTTCAATTGGGTCTAGTGAACAACATAAAAATAGGAAATGACTGAGATGACGTCGGATAACGTGACCAGGTATCCATGACGTCACGTTAGAAGGCGTCACAGTGCGATAAAAGTTCTAAGATCGAGTATGATGTTGCAAAGCATCACGCTCTGAATGTTAGTGCGCGTTCTGTGACGTCATCTCAGGCACTGGGGCCAAGTGCAGGTGCTGTTACGTTTTTCAGAGAATGTCAGAAGTGTGATTTCAATGCGTGTGATATTAAAAAATGAGGTCACAGAAAAACGTTCACCATAGTTGTTCTCAACTACTAAATAACTTTTACCGAAATATGCTTTTTGCTGAAAATTTTTTAAATGACACTAGTACTATTACCTCTTTAAGGACAGCTTTCCGTCCAGTCTCCGTGCACCGGAATCTTAGCGGAAACGTATGTCAGTTTCCGATCTGTTTCTGCGCAACCGGAAACAGGCTAGAAACTTAATAGCAGTTTCCGGTCCATTTCCACTGCATTGGAAACAGAGCGGAAACTGACATCAGTTTTTGTCCAGTTTCCATGTACCGGAATCTGGGCGGAAACCTAGGTCAGTTTCTGATCTGTTTCTGCTCAAGCGGAAACCGGCTGGAAACTTGAATAGCAGTTTCCAGTCTATTTCCGCTGGATTGGAAACATGGGGGAAACTCACGTTGGTTTCCGAGCTGTTTCTGCTCGAGCGGAAACAGGTCTGAAACTCCAGCACCAGTTTTCAGTCCATTTCCAATGCATTGGAAACAGAGCGGAAACTAACATCAGTTTCCCACCCGTTTCCGCTGAAGCGTAATCTGGGCGGAAATTTAAGGACAGCTTTCCGTCCAGTCTCCGTGCACCGGAATCTTAGCGGAAACCTATGTCAGTTTCCGACCTGTTTCTGCGCAACCGGAAACAGGCTAGAAACTTGATAGCAGTTTCCGGTCCATTTCCGCTCCATTTCCGATGCATTGGAAACAGAGCGGAAACTAACATCAGTTTCCCACCCATTTCCGCTGAAGCGTAATCTGGGCGGAAATTTAAGGACAGCTTTCCGTCCATTATCCGTGCACCGGAATCTTAGCGGAAACCTATGTCAGTTTCCGACCTGTTTCTGCGCAACCGGAAACAGGCTAGAAACTTGATAGCAGTTTCCGGTCCATTTCCGCTCCATTTCCGATGCATTGGAAACAGAGCGGAAACTAACATCAGTTTCCCACCCATTTCCGCTGAAGCGTAATCTGGGCGGAAATTTAAGGACAGCTTTCCGTCCATTATCCGTGCACCGGAATCTTAGCGGAAACCTATGTCAGTTTCCGACCTGTTTCTGCGCAACCGGAAACAGGCTAGAAACTTGATAGCAGTTTCCGGTCCATTTCCGCTCCATTTCCGATGCATTGGAAACAGAGCGGAAACTAACATCAGTTTCCCACCCGTTTCCGGTGAAGCGTAATTTGGGCGGAAACTTAACAACAGGTTTCTGTCCAGTTTCCGTGCACCGGATTCTTGGCGGAAACAAAAACACCTGTTTCCACTGGTTTCCGCATCACGGAAACAGGCTGGAAATGGGGTGTTACAGTTTCCAACTGGTTTCCGCCAAGAATCCGCATTTTTGGAAACCAGTACATTTCACCCAGTGAATGTACTTGCCAACGCGAGGGCCCTGGACCTGGCATAGATAGCTTTAATTTGACGTATCGGCTAACATATATGTTTTGACGCCTAGCGCCATATTCCTGTGTGTTGACAATGCTGTGTTGCATAAACGATGCAGTTACATGAACGCAGCTTCACATTTCAAGTTAAATGCTACACTAACGTTCCGTCAGTTACCTTGACATACTGTATAGAGTAAATTGTTCAAACCGGGAAACGCACGTGATGTCATATAGCCAATCAGGATAGGAGCTTGCAAATACCGTGCAGCGAGGATTTTCTTTGATGTCTGTCCGTGTGGTTTCCATATATGGCAAGTGGTGGTTGTATTGATGTTAATTTCTTCTGAGTAGCCAATCAAATTTGAATTTTTAAGAGGTCATACATTGCACTTCTCCTAATATGGACCACGGAATATTTATAGAACGATGACATCAACAATCCCGTATTCTGATCAAATAATGTGCCGTGTTCAGCCAAGGCAACACGTGTAGTGTTCGGCTTGGATATGCGAAGATGCATAAACGATGCAGCTGGATTTCAGGATAATTGATAACCTGTCATAAAGCTAAATGAATGCACTAATCGTCACGTGATCGAAAGAGGGATAAAACGCGATTAGGGTTTAGATCTATCGGTGTAACACCATGGTGGAGACTTGAACCCGTGGAGGCATTTTCTCTTTGTCAATATTTTGAAATAATCATGTTCTCGCAAGCAGAAAATCCAGACTTATTAGGTCTTGGAATCTTAACTGTTGATATTTAGATAAACGGATGATTATTTGTAAATTTTTCCCATTTGTATGTACCAGTACACGCAATCTGACTTTTACAAGAAGTATTTTCAACATATCAAATTCCAGATAAAACAAATACATCACACATATCGCAGTGTCCGCATTAATGAGACATAATTCTTCATCAGAACTGTCTATTTTAAAATAGTGTTAGGCAGGGCATTAAATACCACTCAATTGAAAGTTTGAAGATATTATTAATAGTATAGCACACTGATTTCGACGTAATGGCGCCTCACTGCGCATGCGCGAGAACAAAAAATGGAGCGGTCATGGGGCGGTGTGCGCAGGAGTGTTGTGCGCAGGTATGACGTCACTTCCGGTCTGGGTGAATGGGGCGTGACCTTGGGGGCATGTATTTCTCCGCGGTGATGCGGTCTGGCGGTGATGCGGTCTGCCTCCGCGGACCGAATGTAGTCCCAAAATCGTGGGTTTTCGTGAGAGTGTTCGGCAATCTGTAGGGACCGCTAGTGGACCGACTGGGTCGAGTGAGGTATCAAAGTGAAGCATTCGTGAAGGGGCATCTGTGTGTGGGGTTGAAATATCGTCATTCTGCGCATGCGCGGTGGACAAAGGGTATGGAAATAGACGTGTTGGGGTCTAGGTGGGCCACTAGTGGCCCTATGGAGTCGTATGAGGTATCAATGTGAAGCAGTCGTGAGGGAGGATCCACCTGGACTAGTGCTTTGCCCGTTGTCCACATTCTGCGCATGCGCAGACAGGGAATTGTGGGAAAATTCCGATGGAGTCCAGTGACGTATCAATGTGAAGCATTCGTGAAGGAGCATCCGCCTGGACTAGTGTGTCGTTCGTTTTCGACGTTCTGCGGATGCGCAGACAGGAAATTGTGGGGAAAGGGTATGGAAATAGACGTGTTGGGATCTAGGGGAGCCCCTAATGGGCCGATGGTGTCGTATACGGTCTTATTCTGAAGCTCTCGTGAGGAAGCATGCGCCTGACTAGTGTGTCGTTTCCATTCTGCGCATGCGCAGACAGGGAATTGTGGGAAAAGGGTATGGACATAGACGTTTTGGGGTCTAGGTAGGCCCCTAATGGTCCGATGGAGTCGAGTGAGGTATCCATGTGAAGCATATGTGAAGGAGCATCCGATGGGGTGGATGTGACGTAACACTGACATCATTCTACGCAGTAGACCAAGGGTATGGAAATAGACATTTTGGCGCCGATTTGGGTCACTATGGGTCCGATGGAGTCGTCTGAGGTCTTATGTTGAAGCTCTCGTGAAGCAGCATCCGACTGGACTCATGGTTCGTTCGTGTTCAAGAGTCTGCGCATGCGCAGTTTGATCGTAGTATAGAAAGCAGGCATTTTGGGGGTGCCTGGGGGTGTGTTTGACCAACCACTATTGGTCCGTGGTTGTGGTTGGGTGTTGTGGGTTGTTCGCACAGACGTCACTTCCGGTTTCATAAAAACTACCTCCGAACCTAGAAGAGTTCCAATGTTCCCGTAGACGTAGGGTCCGGGTTTTCGCCGGCCCGGCCGCAGGGCGCGCGCTCCGGTTTTCCGGCCGTACGCGCGCGCGCGGGTTAAAGGGAAGTTTCGGAGGTGTGCAAGAGCACTATATCACATCGAGGTATATATTTCATCCAAGTATAGCGGAAAGCGGTTGTCGTGAATAACAACAAGTTCAGCAAGGTTTATACAGTTTATTATCCCCAATGTTACATCATACTCAGGCTGGGGGAGCCGCCCTGGGTATGTTTAGTGTGTTCACAGCAAAACAAATTGAAATACCAAACATCATGTTTTATTATTTAACGCACCGTCACATTAGGTACAAGTGTTTACTGAGCTCAAGTCAACGTTCAGTATGTAGACAGAGAGAGTATATACGGCATGTTATGCTATTCATCAGTGCAAGAGTGACGCATTCAGCCGGTGGGGGTGGTCGGTCAGCTTGGTAACGAAGAACGTAGCATTGGTGACCCTCTCTACGACCCATTGTGTGTTGGGGCTTTGACGATGTGCCCATCTCAAGGGATCCACGGTGTCCAGTTTCTCCAGCATCGTCTCTAGCGACGCCCGGTTGATGATGGTGAACGGTTGGTCAAACACATGGCTGTTATTACTGGCATAATAATACCGTAACTGGTCCGTCTCTTTGTGACGTAAGATGTACCCGAAAGCGACATTCAATCTGAAGACCGTAGCTTGGTCATTGAAAATGGCTTCCACGTAGCTGCGTAAACGGGTGAGGTCGGTCAGTGGGAAATTGTAGATATCTGGAATGGGGCGATCACGGTGGAAAACGTGCCGTATCATGGGCCATTGGCGCCGATAGATGTCATTCACTGGATGGGCGTCCTGTAACAGGTCGCCAGGAATATCCACTGCATCTTCCAGAAAATGTTCGATGTCGTCAGGCGTATGACTGGCAACATTAATGCTAGGGACTGGCTGGATATCTAGGTTCTTCTAAACTGGGTATAGGCGGGCTCTCCGTGATCGCATCACCAGTGGCATTCGTCTCCCCGGGCTCATCTTTACTGGGTCTGACCCTCCCGGGTGCCTCTTTAATGGGAAGTTGTCGCCCAAACCGTAGAGACGGGGTATGAATCAAACGCTGATGCCGTCTTAACTGACTGGGTCGTTTGAAGAGTTGACCACATTCATTACATTGTTCCGTCGTCCCCTCGTGGAATGAGCGTTCGTGACGCAGTAATTGATCCTCCCGATTAAATGACCGTGCGCAGGTTATACAAGTATACCGTGCGCCGTTGTGGATGTAGGACTCGTGCCGTCGCAAATCTTCTAGGCGAGTAAACTGCTTCTGGCAAGTTGCGCAAGTGAACATCTTGGTGCTGTTTCGTGCCATATAGGTCTTCTCCGCCATGATATCTTCCACACCGTGTTTAAGGATTATGTTTTCCACCATAAGCAGATCACTTATATCGGCCACATGCTGCATCTCATCAACGAGGCGAATACGGTGCTGTAGAAGCTTAGCTCGGTGAGATGACTCCATGAATGTTGGCTCAGGCTGGTCAGGCAAGTCGCTGCTATGGTCAGATAGGCTGGTGAAGTTGCACTGGTGACGCAAGTAGCTCCTCTCGTGAGATAGGCTCAGGCTGGTCAGGCAGGTTCCGCCTAGTCAGGTCAAGCAGGCCAATGAATGCAGCAATGCCCTCAACATTCCCACTCTATACACCTACATAGAAGTACCCGGATGCAGGCGCGGACGTCACCGAAAAAAACGCATACAACTCACCACATACAGTCACCCCCTCAAGACCCTCATACATACCCGAAAAGACACATGACGTCACCGAAAAGACACGGGCGTCACCGAAAAGACACGGACGTCAGCGAAATTCTGGCGGGTAAAACCCCACAGGCAGGTCAGTACATGCATTCCTATCATGTTCCCAGGTCACGCCCCATTCACCCAGACCCTCATACACACCCGGATGCAGGCGCGGACGTCAGCGAAATTCTGGCAGGAAAAACCCCTCAGACAGGTCCTATCATGTTTCCTACTGGTTCCTCCAGCGTGGATGTGCTGTGATGGAGGGGCTAATAAAAGGATTGACCTGTAATCTTTGTTGCTGTTGCTCTCTTTTTGGACTAACCCATCAGAATAGTACGTATCACGGAATACAACCGTAGAGCTACGTCTAGGCGCGCATGTATGACATGGTCTATAAAACACGTCCCTCTGGATCCCACACCCCCATTCCTACGGTTGCAGAGCCATGACGGACACCCATCCGTAATTCGCTCACGGGTTACCGAGCAGTGGTTCGGTCCATGTTTGCAGATGGCGACGACAACGAGGGGCGACGCCAGATCCTGAAAGAGTTCACAGATGCGGTCCTCGACAGAGTGCACTCGATGGAGAGGTGTGCCATCATTCACCACTACTGGACTATGACAGCCATCCTTGATGCTCGGGCTATGGACCACGAGCGCTCACGCCGGAACCAGCGACGGCTCGTTGGCCTAGTCATGGTCTGTGCCCTAATCGACCCTGGCGCTGTGGCATTGACAGCGACAGAAAAATAACGGCTCTTCAGAGCCTTCACAGATGCGCGTATGTGCAACCGATATATACGAGGGTCAGTCCCTGTGTGCGTCATTCACCGTTCGTGACCATAAATACGAAAGACAGTCAGAGGGAGTGTCATTCACCGTTCGTCATTGGGTCAACCATGTCATCAGTTCTACGAGCCATCATTCCCCTTACACCCCGGGTGGAGTTACACCTCTATGAAGATAAAGTCACCCTCGTGGAAGACCGTGGAGATGTTTGCTGGTCGCGCGGTGAGACCGTATCGAATACGGTTACGCTACACCGTGACGGCTGGACCAAATTTAAACGCGGTGAGCTCGACGGAAACCTCATCCACATAGGCAATGCCATCTACGTACACCGTGGATCCTTCTTCCCACGACTGGGCCGTTACCAAGACCCTACGCGAGGCTTCACCCTAGACCCCGATCTGTGGACAGCCTTCGAGAAAGTGGTGCCTATTGTGGACCAGCTGTTTACACTGGACGAGCGGTCATCAGACGAGTTGGAGTGGGCTCGTGCCCTGAGAGAAGCGGCGGCAGAACTCAATGAACAAATTTCTAGCAATGAAACGGAGGCACACGATGATGCCATTGATTATCCGGCTAGACTCAGTCAGCCCAGTGACATGACCACCCGATCCTTTGATCTCACGGGGTTCTCCCTATAAATACGAGAGACAGTCAAATCTGGTGCCATTCACGTACTGACCATGACGGAGCATATAATACTGGCGTATCTCAGCTTGACCCCCGAGGTTTTCCTGCGCGTTTATGTGGATACGGTCGATATCATGGAGGAGGTGGGAGACATCTGTGATGCAGACCCTACACAACCGTGCCCGGCCCACATTCGTCTGTCCCAGGAGGGCTGGATCAAATTCAAACGGGTGCTGTCTGGTGAACTGGACGGCGACATCATCCACTTGTGTCACGGTGTGTACATCCGACGCGGTCCTTTCTTTGCTCAATTGGCTCTGCTAGATGGGGGTACAGTGCATTTTACCCTTCACCCTGATCTATGGTCTGGATTGGAAGATGGCGTGGTAGATGTGGATCAAGTGCTTATCAAGCGGTCATCAGACGAGTTGGACTGGTCATTTACCATGGGCACTGTGTTGGCAGAAGCCAACGAAGAAAATCAGAAAGAAACTCCGGCCCAAGATATACCCGTTATAAATAAACGATAGAGCCAGGGTCCATCATCATTTGTCACCATGAAGAGCTGGGCGAAGGTGTTGGATAACTTATACTACAGTCCCGACAGTCCGGCGGCCTATACTGCATTGACGGCTCTCTATCGAGCGGCCAAACCCCAGGGGATACCACGTGCACAAGTCCGAGATTAGTTAAGAAAACAAGACACCTATACCTTACATCAAGCTGCCCGTCGCCATTTTCTACGGAACCAGGTCATCGTGGGAGGACTAGATGCCCAATGGCAAGCGGATTTGGTCGATATGAGCGCCTTTGCCAAACACAACGATGGAAATCGGTATATCTTGACGTGAATCGATATCCTGTCGAAGTATGCGTGGGTGGTACCCATCCGGACGAAAACTGGGGCGAATCTCATAGCGGCGTTCAAGGACATATTCAAGACCGGGCGCAAACCCATGTATTTGCAAACCGACGAAGGCACGGAATTCCTCAACAGACCGTTCCAACAGTTTCTGAAAGCCCAGAAGGTGTTTTTCTTCCATACGTACAACGAGACCAAGGCTTCCGTGGTGGAAAGGTTCAACAGGACATTCAAAGGCCGCATGTGTAAATATTTCACCTATAAGAATACAAGGCGGTACATCGATGTTCTCCCGAAACTTGTGAGTGGTTACAATCGAGCCTATCACCGGAGTATAGAAAGAGCCCCCATTACCGTGACCCAACGCAATGAAGCCCAAGTCCGGCGTGTCTTGTACCCCATACAATCGCAGCGAACGCCGAAGGTGGTGTACAAGGTTGTGGACCCTGTACGGATCAGTAAATTCAAAGGTCAATTTGAGAAAAGTTACTTGCCCAACTGGAGCGATAAGCACGTCCTGATTAAACGGCGCCTACCCCGACAGCAGCGAGTCTATGAACTGGAAGATCTTCAAGGGGAACCGTTGCTAGGGACGTTTTACGAGACTACTACACGGTGGAGCAGATTTTGAAAACGGTACGTCGACGTGGCAAACTGTTTCATTTCGTCAAATGGCAAGGCTGGCCCAGTTCCTTCAATTCCTGGGTCGCTGCCAACCAGGTGAAACGACTATAAAGCCAGACACCACTGCCGTCATCCTTCATTCCACGTTCGACCACCGTGCTATGGACAAACAGCAGCTGCCTCTGAACACAGCGTCTCCCAAAACGCGCAAAGCGCAAGTGGGATTTGTGGTGATAGTGCTAACCTTGCTGAGTGTGTTGTACGGAGGTGTGTTTTACGACGTAATCTATGTCAGCACACTACTTAACCAACTTAGAACACCAGCCACCAGTCAAACCAGTCTACAGATAGCACCAGTCAACCCCGTATCGAGCCACATCGAGCTCCACACCAAGTATACAGTCCACACCTACACCAAGTACACCCGCTATGTCTGAAAACCCACCGGATTTCATCCCTCACAGTGAACAGACAACGACGACCGACGTTGTACCCACCACCATCATCACTCACAGTGAACAAACAACTACGACCGGCGTTGTACCCACCACCACTCCAGTTCACTCGTACCAAATTTACAAGAGCGGTTTACCACGACAGCGGGATACACCTCCAACCTTGGACCCTCGGTGGCAGCATCCCTTCACTTGCGTCATCGCAGGACCGACGGGCTCCGGCAAAACGCACTTCGTCAGGACGCCCCTTCAACACGCCGACAGCATGATCACCCCACCCATTGCCCGATTCGTGCGGTGTTACGGAGAATGGCAGGCAGCGTATGCAGCAATGCCCCACATCACGTTCGTGGAAGGCCTAAACAACCTGGCCGATTTGCAACCGGACACCTTGGTGGTTCTGGATGATCACATGGCGGAGACGATGTGCGAGTCACACAACTCTTTACCAAAGGCAGCCACCATCGACGGCTCAGCATCATCTACATCGTGCAGAATCTGTTCAGTTAAAAACAAAGAACATCGGAACATCAGCTTAAATGCCCACTACCTGGTGGTCTTCAAAAACCCGAGAGATACCACTCAACTGCTGCCCTGGCGAGACAGATGTATCCCGGCCGCACACCGTTTGCGTTGGGAGCCTTTAAAGATGCGACAACCCCTCAGCACGGGTATATGCTCTTCGACCTCAACCAAGCCACCCCCGATCACCTTCGACTACGGACCGGCATCTTTCCCGGAGAGACCCACCACGTGTACATGCAAAAATAATGTAAACACACCCACAGTGGCTCCCCCAGCTGGAGTGTCTGTGTTTGATGATGGGGATAATAAAAAGAATTAATACCACAGCATGACTGACTTTGTCTCTGTTCTCTGAGGTAGATAAAAAGGGCAGAGTTGTGGGTTCTAGCATTAGTTGTACATGATGTCTGCGCGACTACGGAAGCACGCCCCGACGCTCCGTGTATTGAAGACGGTCCCACCCGAGTTGGTCCGAACCATTGTACGCGGTGCGGACCCTGACCTTGTACGCTGTCTGTGCGAGATCGGGTACAACCTGTTAAAAGGCAACGTACCACTGACTCCGGCTCAGAAGACCAAATTGGCCAAGCATAAGACAGGTCTCCGAACCCTAGTCCAGAAGCTAGTCTCTCAAACACAAAAGTAAAAGGTGTTACAGAAAGGCGGCTTTGCCGCGGCGCGCAACATCCTGTGTGACTTTGCCACCTAACATGGATACAGACCAGATAACCACCGTGCTGGAGAATGACCCAGGGACATGTATGGTCAAGGGGGGTTCGTCCGAGATGTGTTCCCATTAGACCGTATGTATCCTGCTGCTTACGTTCTCAACACGGACCCGATGGATCGGCCAGGTGAACATTGAGTGGGCGTGTACTTGACAGAACAGCAGGGCGAATACTTTGACCCGTACGGCCTGCCACCCCTCCATCCCGATTTAACAGACTTCATGGATCAAGGCACAGAGACGTGGTGTTGGAACAATCAAACGTTGCAAAGCCTGACCAGTAGCGTGTGCGGACAATATTGCTTGGTTTACCTGTACCATCGATGCCGGGGAAGACCCTTATCTACCATCGTACAGATGTTTGACGAGTACCCCAAGGCCGAGGACCGCGATGTACTCGTATATGACTGGGCCGCCCATCATTTCAATGTACAAGCCCCGTTCTGGGCTTAAGTTCTTTCAATGTACACTGTTAAAAGGATTTGGTCAATTTGACCATAACTTCTATGGTTCAGACGCGACAGACCATAAATTTTCTGGTCAAATCGCTGTTTGACCATGGCACTGATGGTTCTTCACACTTGATATGGTCTGTCGTGTCTGTACCATATCGTTCTAACAGTGTACAAGCCCTCTGTTCTGGGCTTCAGTTTACAAGCCCCCTGTTCTGGGCTTAAGTTCTTTCAATGTACAAGCCCCCTGTTCTGGGCTTCAGTTTTCACGTGGTTGTTCTCACGTTGTTGTTGTTAGTTATTGTTGAATAAAAAACGAAATGAGATCTCACCCAAGAAACCCTGTCTTGTGTGTTTTCTATATGAGCATAATGCATGAAGGCTATAACAGACATGTGGGGATTCGATCAAACTTGCCTTGAATATCGTGGAGAAAGTAGCCAATCAGTGGCCTAGGATGGGGCCAAATGTAACCCAAGAATGTCCAGAAAACAATGCAAGAGCACTGCAGTAAAATGGAGAGCCAATGAAATCAGCCTACAGACCAAGTACATGTGTTGGTCTAGGTTAAGAGCGGGCATTCCAGCACAAAAATTTTGACGATGAGTTACAAGTTACAAGAGCAACAAGTGGAGTGAAAAAAACTATAGAGGTTATAGGTGCGGGAAGACATGACCGAATCCCCACATGTCACCACGAAGACCAAAAAAACCCTGTCTTGTGTGTTTTCAATATGAGTATAATGCATGAAGGCTATAACAGACATGTGGAGATTCGGTGAAACTGGCTTTGAACACCGTGGAGAAAGTAGCCAATCAGTGGTCTAGGATAATCCGAAATTCACCCGCGCACTTCCGGTGATGCCGCGCAGCCGGGCGGCCGGAGTAACCCACGCGCGCGCGTTGCGGACGGGGCGGGCCGGGCCGGGGAAAACCCGGATGTTGAAAATCCGGACGCAACGTCTACGGGAACATTGGAACTCTTCTGGGTTCGGAGGTAGTTTTTATGAAACCGGAAGTGACGTCTGTGCGAACAACCCACACCAACAAACCACAACCACGGACCCATAGTGGTTGGTCAAACACACCCCCACGCACCCCCAAAATGCCTGCTTTCTATACTATGACCAGACTGCGCATGCGCAGACTCTTGAACACGGACGAACCATGAGTCCAGTCGGATGCTGCTTCATGTCGGCGTCATGTCTATTTCCATACCCTTGGTCTACCGCGCATGCGTAGAATGATGTCAGTTTTACGTCACATCCATTCCGTCGGATGTTCCTTCACATATGCTACACATTGATACCTCACACGACTCTATAGGACCATTAGGGGCCTACCTAGAACCCAAAACGTCTATTTCCATACCCTTTTCCCACAATTCCCTGTCTGCGCATGCGCAGAATGTTGAACACGAACGACACACTAGTCAGGCGCATGCTTCCTCACGAGAGCTTCAAAATAAGACCTTATACGACACCATCGTCCCATTAGGGGCTCCCCTAGACCCCAACACGTCTATTTCCATACCCTTTTCCCACAATTCCCTGTCTGCGCATGCGCAGAACGTCGAACACGAACGACACACTAGTCCAGGCGGATGCTCCTTCACGAATGCTTCACATTGATACCTCACTGGACTCCATCGGACCATTAGTGGCCCACCTACACCCCAAAACGTCTATTTCCATACCCTTTTCCCACAATTCCCTGCCTGCGCAACGGGCAAAACACTAGTCTAGGTAGATGCTCTCTCACGACTGCTTCACATCGATACCTCATACGACTCCATAGGTCCACTAGTGGCCTACCTAGACCCCAAAACGTCTATTTCCATACCCTTTGGCCACCGCGCATGCGCAGAATGACGATATTTCAACCCCACACCCAGCCCATCAGATGCCCCTTCACGAATGCTTCACTCACTCGACCCAATCGGTACACTAGCGGTCCCTACAGATTGCCGAACATTCTCACTAACGCATCACCGCGGAGGAATCCATGCTCCCAACGTCACGCCCCATTCATCCAGACCGGAAGTGACGTCATAGCTGGGCACAACACTCTTGCGCACACCGCCCCATGACCGCCCCATTTTTTGTTCTCGCGCATGCGCAGTGAGGCGCCATTACGTCGAAATCAGTATACTATACTACTATTATTCCTGTGAAAGCTAGCGAGAACTTTTGCAGATGAAATCGGGATATGGGAGACAACTCCTTCAACTCCAGCTGGTACAAGTCATATGCAAATCACTTATCCCATCATCAAAGCGACCTGTGTATTGCCATGTATATAAACGTTTTGCAAGCATATTTTATGTATCGTAATACACGAGTCAAAGAACTTGCCGACGTTACACTAGTTCTCTCATAGCTTATTAATAAATGTACTGAATATTCTAATACATGTGTTTCTCTTGAAGCAGGTAGACATTTGCACGGACGTGAGTGTTTCGAGTCAGATCAACTGGTTGATAACCAAAATACTAACCTGTTGATCTGACCAGGAACACATGAGCGCATGCAAATCCCGTTGCAAGATGGGTGATTCCTGAAAAAGAAGAACGCGCGTGAGAACCAGTGTGTAAAGACAAGTGAGTAACATTATATGTGCCCGATATCGATGGTACAGGTAAAACAAGCAATATTGTCCGCACACCATACTGTCCAGGCTTTGCAACGTTTTAGTATTCCAACATCACGTCTCTGTGCCTTGATCCATGAAGTCTGTTAAATCGGAATGGAGGGGTGGTAGGCCGTACGGATCAAAGTATTCGCCCTGCCCTTCTGTCAAGTACACGGCCACCCAGTGTTGACCGGGTCGATCCATCGGGTCTGTATTCAGGACGTAAGCAGCAGGATACACACGGTCTAATGGGAACCCGTCTCAGGCGAACACTCCTTGAAAGACCATGCGTGTCCCTGGATCATTCTCCAGCACGGTGCGTATCTGGTCTGTATCCATGTTAGGTGGCAAAGTCACACAGGACGTTACGGCTTTTATCGATTTGAATGATGTTGTCAAACTCAGCGTAGCAAATCACATTGATGGTTTTCGGTAAAGGTGTCCCGAAATGCAGTTCCAAGCGTAAGTTGCCTTTCTTGACGAGACTCAGTTGATGATCGTTGTCTAAGGTGGGAGTCAGATCGAAACAGAACAAGGTGTACCCTTTGCCGAAATCGTCTCGACTGATCATATTTTCCTCGTCTTGGTTGATTTGGCCAGTTGCTGTGAAGAGGTTCAGATAGCTCCGGATGTAATTGTCCGTTCCGAAATTAGGTTGTAAGGGGCGTGACGGTACCTGTTGGCCATCCACATGCAGGGCCACGAAATTGATGTTGAACGCTTTTAGGTTGAACGGATTCCTCGAGAGAGTCCCATTATAACTGACGTTCTCCACACAGGCTAGGGTTAAACGCTCGGGCAAATTCCCCTGGAACAGGTTTTCTTGATTGACAATCATATTGCCTTTAGGAACGGAAAAGACCTTGGTCTGTACTCCTCGAATCGGGTACTGGGCTGGTTTTTTCTCCAAGGCTCTGATGTGCCCCAACTGTACACCTGGGCTCGGTTTCACTTTGCGTACAAACAGACATGCCTCTTGGATGACAATGTTATACTCGAGGTCCTCACTCGGGGCCATCAAGGCAAACGCAGGCGTTGCGCGCACTAGTCGTATTTTGACAGGTACTCCATTCAAGAGGTATCGGTGCTGCATGAATAAGTCCGCATGCAGACGTCCCATCATATCGACCGAGTGACTCTCTGCTGTGGCATCCACTCTCTCCGTATAGCCGTCATTATCAGGACTCGCTTCCATCTTGCCTGGGGTATCTCGACGGGGCTGTCAAATACGACTTTTTAGCGTCACGCCCGTAGGATAACAGTGTTTCGATGTAGGCTCGGTACGGGTACGTGTTCGTCGAGGCGCTCACCAGTTTATCACTGAAGGCTATATCCACTTGCTGGAATAGCGAATGAAGCCAGAGATTCACTGGACCCACGGGTGCATCTGCTTTGAGGACTGACCCATCTTTATTGGTGATTTTAGCTTTCACATATAGGTACGTGTGGGCTAAATCCAGGTAGGTCGTATCTGCGTTGGTGATGGTGAATTCAATGGGTCCTATGGCTGTAATGCTGGAAAGGGGCATATGTTCCACCCATTGACCCTCTTCGGCACTGGTCTGAGTAGGTGGGACGGTCCATAAATCAAATTCACTGTTGGTAGAAGGACACGACTCGGCATGGATGAAAGCCATCTTTAAGAAAAGATATCCCGGGTCTTCGATGTGCGTCGTCGCTGGGTCGGTCGTCGACTGGTGCGTGGTCTCGGTGGTGCAGGTCTTTTATTCCCTACGGTGCGTTGTGCTTTGGTGACCAAGACGCCTCCGGCTTCTTTGGCTCAACGTTTCAGTGCTTCTTTGGGCGCCGCACCGCCCAAGACATCACCCGCGACTTGCAGTCCAATGCGTACCGCTTGTTTGCCGATCGCTTTGACCCCACGCGTCACCAAGGGCAGGAACGTTTTGACGATGCTCCCGAGCATGTTCCCCAGCCCATGTCCTCGTTGCATGCGTGTACCTGCAAAGACAGGAAAGCTACCCCCGGCCTGTTTGGTGTAATGATCGACGTAACTGGCTGTATGGCATTGATAAGGCACCTTCATTATGCAAAGTGAACCGCTCGGACTTGACGGAAATGAAGTGTCAGCACCACTTTCCCACGCTCGAATGCAATCGGTTGACCGGTGTCGTCTCTTATATCGATGACGATGGAGCTAATATCGGTCTGACTGACCGGTAGATACACGATGTGCCTGAAACTGTGGGTGACTTGAGCTTCATACTTGCCTTTCACCGGGCAGACGCGCAGTAGAGGTACGTTGCTGTCTCCGACAATGTGTGCATCGACCACGTCCGAGTAGACGTACAGACCATACATACCACCACGCATGTCCATCGGGATGTGGACTCTCTCGCCGGTGGGGCCAGCGTACCCCGGTAGATTGAGACCCAGCATTTGCTGTAGGGTAGGACTGAGTTCAACACTCACGTTGGAGCTGAGCGTGAGATTGGCCTTGTCGTTGTGTGCGTTGTAATCGAAGTCCACATGATTTTTGAAGGGGAAAGATTTTATGGGTTTTGAAGTATTCGTGACGTCTCGTAGAGACTTATAATGCATCAGACTTCTCAGTCCACCCATGAACTCCTTGGGGGTATCGTATTGCCCTTCGGGTAGTTTGAGTTGAGTTTCTTGTCCTTCGTAGGTCACCTCGTACCATACTTCATTGGCTCGCACGTTGTACCACGAGTAAGGGTATTGGATATCCACGAGTCCACATTCCCAGCGTCCAGGTAAATGCAACGGTTGCGGTAACTGGGTCACGTACTTGGTCAAGGTGTTGTCAGGAAACACATCAGCCGAGCTGTTACTGGGTAGGATGAGGTAAAACGTGACGACTGAGCTTTCCTGCTGCTGCTGTTGGTTTTAATACTTCTCCCAGCCCTTGGGCGCTAATCGTCGTGATGGTCGCGGTGACTTAGATCTTGGTGGTTGCAGGGGGTGGCGTGGTAAAAGGGGTGAACAAGTAGGTACCCGCCGTTGTGGGGTTTTGGGGGGTGACTCCGGTTCCCACTCGTGGTGTGGTGAGAGTCGTCGTGCACGACTGGGCGATTGCATAAAGGCCCAGCGCTGGGGGTTCCCCACCAATTCCTGTGGTACATGCATGTCTTTCAAGCCTCGAACGAAGACCTCCCATCCTCGAGGATTCGTGTGCGACCTGCGTTGACGCATCAGGTCATTCACTAAATCCGTCATGTGGGTACCGGGGACCACCTGATTCTGTACCAGTAGTTCGCCTTTATCATTCCAAGTCATGTTAAGATTCTGTTTCATCCGTTGTAATACCAGGCCAGCTTGTTTCTTGAACGATGCAGGTACACTCTTCAGGACTTCGTCTTCGACCCACTGTGGAGCTGTGGGTGGTACCCCTGGTAATGAAGGCTGTTGGAGCGGTGCTGAGATCGGTGGTGTATCGCGTGATGGTGGTGGTGCCGGGGTAGAGAGGGTTTTGTATTGATCCATGAACGTCATGTACCGCTGAAGCGTCTCATTGTACTGTTGTACTTTCTAGCTGTCGCTTAACCCCGGTCGTTGTAAGATCTGACGCATCTCTTCATCGAGGGTGTTTATCGTCTTCACCGTAGAAGGTACGGGGTACGGTGATTGAAGGTTTTGAAGGAGCCGAGGTTCGACGAGGACCATTTTTTTCGTGTGGTTCATTGTCGGCCGAAGAGTCCACCAATACTGGACCCAACACGGAAGCGGCCAACAGTGCTAAGATGGCCCCGAGAAATCCACCTTTCTGTAACACCTTTTTCTTTTGTGTTTGAGAAACTCGCTTCTGGACTAAGGTTCGCAGACCTGTCTTATGCTTGGTCAACTTGGTCTTCTGAGCCGGAGTCAGTGATACGTTGCCTTTTAACAGGTTGTACCCGATCTCGCACAGACAGCGTGCAAGGTCAGGGTCCGCACCGCGTACAATGGTTCGAACCAACTCGGGTGGGGCCGTCTTCAATACACGGAGCGTCGGGGCGTGCTTCCGTACTCGCGCAGACATCATGTACAACTAATGCTAGAACCCACAACCCTGCCCTTTTTATCTATCTTAGAGAACAGAGACAAAAACCAACCATGATGTGGTATTAATTCTTTTATTATCCCCATCATCAAAACACACACACCCCAGCTGGGGGAGCCACTGTGGGTGTGTTTACATTATTTTTGCATGTACACGTGGTGAGTCTCTCCGGGAAAGATTCCGGTGCGTAGTCGAAGGTGATCGGGGGTGCCTTGCTTCAGGTCGAAGAGCATATACCCGTGCTGAGGGGTTGTCGCATCTTTAAAGGCTTCCAACGCAAACGCAGTGCGTCCAGGGTACATCTGTCTCGCCAGGTGCAGCAGTTGAGTGGTATCTCTCGGGTTTTTGAAGACCACCATGTAGTGGGCATTTAAGCTGATGTTCCGATGTTTTTTGTTTTTACTGAAGAGATTCTGCACAATGTAGATGATGCAGAACCGTCGATGATGGCTGCCTTTGATAAAGAGTTTGGTGACCCGACTGTCCGTCTCCGCCATCAGATCATCCAGAACCACTAAGGTGTCCGGTTCCAAATCGGCCAGGTTGGGTAGTCTTTCCACGAACGTGATATGGGGCATTGCTGCATACGCTGCCTGCCATTCTCCGTAACACCACACGACTCGGACAATGGGTGGAGTGATCATGCTGTCGGCGTGTTCGAGGAGCTTCCTGACGAAGTGCGTTTTGCCGGAACCCGTCGGTCCTGCGATGACGCAGGTGAAGGGATGTTGCCAACGGGGGCCCATGGTTGGAGGTGTATCCGCTGTCGTGGTAACCCGCTCTTGTAAATTTGGTACGATTGAACTGGAGTGGTAGGTACAACGTCGGTCGCCGTTGTCTGTTCACTGTGAGGGATGAAATCCGGTGGGTCTTCAGACGTACTTGGTGTGGAGCTCGGTGTTGACTGTATACTTGGTGTGGAGCTCGATGTGGCTTCTACACAGGGTGTGGTGGTGACTGGGCGAGGTTGTCTGGTGCTCTCTGTAGACTGGTTTGACTGGCGGCTGGAGTTCTAGGCTGGTTGAGTAGAGTGCTGAGATAGGCTACGTCGTAAAACACACCTCCGTACAACGCACTCAGCAGGGTTAGCACTATGGCTGCAAAGCCCACTTGCGCTTTGCGCGTTTTGGGAGACGCTGTGTTCAGAGACGGTTGCACCGTGTTCATGGTCGAACGTGGAATGAAGGATGATGGCTGTGGTGTCTGGCTTTATAGTCGTTTCACCTGGTTGGCCGCGACCCAGGAATTGAAGGAACTGGGCCAGCCTTGCCATTTGACGAAATGAAACAGTTTGCCGCGTCGACGTTCGGTTTTCAAAACCTGCTCCACCGTGTAGTAGTCTTGCCTTGTTTTTACGACTGGCTGTAATTCCATCTCGTAAAACGTGCCTTGCAACGGTTCCCCTTGAAGATCTTCCAGTTCATAGACTCGCCGTTGTCGAGGTAACCGCCGTTTAATCAGGAAGTGCTCATCGCTCCAGTTGGGCAAGTAACTTTTCTCGAACTTGCCCTTGACTTTACTGATACGTATAGGGTCCCCGACCTTGAACATCTCCTTCGACGTTCGCTGCGATTGTATGGGGTACAAGACACGCCGGACTTGGGCTTCATTGCGTTGGGTCACGGTAATGGGGGCTCTCTGTATACTCCGGTGATAGGCTCGATTGTAACCACTCACAAGTTTCAGGAGAACATCGATGTACCGTCTTGTATTCTTATAGGTGAAATATTTATACATGCGGCCTTTGAATGTCCTGTTGAACCTTTCCACCACGGAAGCCTTGGTCTCGTTGTAGGTATGGAAGAAGATGACCTTCTGTTTCTTGAGAAATGCTTGGAACGGTCGGTTGAGGAATTCCGTGCCCTCGTCGGTTTGCAAATACAAGGGTTTGCGTCCAGTGTTGAAGATGTCCTTAAACGCCGCTATGATATTCGCCCCCGTTTTCGTCCGGATGGGTACCACCCACGCATACTTTGACAGAATATCGATGCACGTCAAGATATACCGATTCCCATCGTTAACTTGTGTTTGGCAAAGGCACTCATATCGACCAAATCCGCTTGCCATTGGGCATCTAGTCCTCCCACGATGACCGGTTCCGTAGAAAATGGCGACGGACAGCTCGACGTAATTTATAGGTGTCTTGTTTTCTTAACCAATCTCGGACTTGGGCACGTTGTATTCCTTGGGGTTTGGCCGCTCGATAGAGAGCCGACAATGCACTATACGCAGCCGCACTGTCGGGACTGTAGTATAAGTTATCCAACACCTTCTCCCAGCGCTTCATGGTGACAAATGATGATGGTCCCTGGCTCTATCGTTTATTTATAACGGGATATCTTGTGCCGGACTTTCTTTCTGATTTTCTTCGTTGGCTTCCACAGTGTCCATGATAAATGACCAGTCCAACTCGTCGATGACTGCTTGATAAGCACTTGATCCACATCTACCACGGCATCTTCCAATGCAGACCATAGATCAGGGTGAAGGGTAAGATGCACTGTACCCCCATCTAGCCGAGCCAATTGAGCAAGGAAAGGGCCGCGTCGGATGTACACATCGTGACACAAGTGGATGAGGTCGCCGTCCAGTTCACCAGACAACACCCGTTTGAATTTGGTCCAGCCCTCCCGGGACAGACGAATGTGGGCCGGGCACGGTTGTGTCGGGTCCGCATCACAGATGTCTCCCACCTCCTCCATGATATCGACCGTATCCGCATAAACGTGCAGGAAAACGTCGGGGGTCAAGCTGAGATACGCCAGTATTATATGCTCCGTCATGGACAACCCCGTGAGATCAAAGGATCGGGTGGTCATGTCACTGGGCTGACTGAGTCTAGCCGGATAGTCTATAGCCTCGTCGTCTGGTTCATTGCTAGACAGCTGTTCATTGGGTTCACCCAGCGCGTCCTCAATAGCACGAGCCCACCCCAACTGGTCTGATGACCGTTCGTCCGGTGTAAACAGCTGGTCCACGATAGGCATCACTTTCTCGAAGGCTGTCCACAGGTCAGGGTCTAGGGTGAAGCTTTGCGTAGGATCGTGGTAACGCCCTACACGTTCAAAGAAGGGTCCACGGTATACGTAGTTGGCGTTCTCGAGGTGGATGAGGTTTCCGTCGAGCTCACCGCTCCACACCCGTTTAAATTTGGTCCAGCCATCACGGTGTAGGGTAACCGTAGTCGATGTCGACTCCGGACCCCACCCACAGACATCCCGGTCTTCCACGAGGGTGACTTTATCTTCATAGACGTGTAACCCCACCTGTGGTGTAAGGGGCAGGATGGCTCGTAGGACTGGTGACATGGTTGACCCAATGACGAAGGGTGAATGACGCACACTGTGTCTGTCTCTCGTATTTATGGTGAGGTCCCACTGTCAATGCCGCAGTGCCAGGGTGAATAGGGCACAGACCATGCCTAGGCCAACCAACCGTCGCTGATTCCGGCGTGAGCGCTCGTGGTCCATAGCCCGGGCATCAAGGATGGCTGTCATAGTCCAGTAGTGGTGAGTGATGGCACACCTCTCCATCGAGTGCACTCTGTCGAGGACCGCTTCTGTGAACTCTTTCAGGATCTGTCGTCGCCCCTCGTTGTCGTCGCCATCTGCAAACATGGACCGAACCACTGCTCGGTAACCCGTGAATGAATTAACCACGGTGGCATGCTGTAAAATGCGAGTCGCATAGGGCTGGATCTTCGTCATGGCTCTGCAACCGTAGAAATGAAGGTGTGGGATCCAGAGGGACGTGTTTTATAGACCATGTCACACATGCGCGCCTAGATGTAGCTCTACGGGTGTAGTCCATGATACGTAATATTCTGATGGGTTAGTCCAAAAAAGAGAGCAACAACAACACAGATTACATCAATCATTTTATTATGCGTGAATCGGGCGTAACCTGTGAACATAATAGGACATGTACTGACCTGTCTATGGGGTTTTCCACAGTGTCGTTCACCTTCGTGTCTTTTCGGGTACGCCCGTGTCTTTTCGGTAAAGTCCGTGTCTTTTCGGTAAAGTCCGTGTCTTTTCGGTAACGTCCGTGTCTTTTCGGTAAAGTCCGTGTCTTTTCGGTAACGTCTGTATCTTTTCGGGTATGTATGAGGGTCTTGGGGGGGGCGACTGTATGTGACGAGTTGTATGTGTTTTTCTCGGTGACGTCCGTGTCTATCATCCGGGCACTTCACGTCTGCGCCTGCATTGGGGTATGTATGAGGGTCTTCATGTGCGTGCGCTGCGGATTCACCCACGCACTTCCGGATAACCCGCGCGCGCTGCGGCATCAGATCACCCCCGCGCGCGCGCGCTGCGGCCGGGGTGGGCCGGGCCGGGCCGGGAAAACCCCCGGAGGTTGAACATCCGTACGTCTAAGGGGAAAATTGGAACTCTTCTGGGTTTGGAGGTGAAACCCGGAAGTGACGTCACAACCCACGTGACCTGCGCAGCAGAATGGAAACGACACCCTAGTCTAGCCCCCTCCCATAGCCTTCACATGGATACGTCACTCGATCCCATCGGCCCACTAGTGGCGCACCTAGACCCCAAAACGTTTATTTCCATACCCTTTGTCCACTACGCATGCGCAGAGTGACGATATTTCAACCCCGCACTCACCCCATCAGATGCCCCCTCACATAGGCTTCACATTGATACCTCACTCGATCCAATCGGCCCACTAGTGGCTCCCCTAGATCCCAAAACATCTATTTCCATATACTTTGTCTATTGCGCATGCGCAGAATGACGATATTCCAACCCCACATCCACCCCATCGGTTGCCCCCTCACATAGGCTTCACATTGATACCTCACTCGACCCCATCGGACCATTAGTGGCCCACCTAGATCCCCGTATGGACCTATACACCCATAGCCATGCAGTATAGGCCGATGGGCCTACCCAGGCCTCGATGACTTTTTCCAAAAATTTCACCGTTTCGCTCCGGAACCCTTCCCATCGTGTTCTAAATGACGAGACGTGAAAAACAAATCCAAGCAACCCATATCACAATGAACGTGTGAATTTCCCAGGTTGGACCTATTCCCCCCATGGCCAGCCTATGGGCCTATATACTGACCTCGGTGACTTTTCCCAAAAATTTCACCGCTTCGCTCGGGGACCCCTCCTATCGTGTTTTTTCTCGGCGAGACGAGAAAAACGAGACCCCACAACCCATAGCAAAGCCCACGAAAAAAAAAAAAAATGACCATCCCCATACCCCATACAGGCATTTTCCCTTATATTGTATAATACAGACCCCTATTGTAGAGGTAAAGTCCGTGTTCCGCTTTTCATATTTTCGGAAAAAAATCCTAATTTTACATGCACCCACCCCATTGACTTGATAAGCAGGCCCCGATAATCCCGGGGACCGATATTAGCCCTTTTGGCTAGAGTTGATAGGGGTTTTCCCCTATTTTAGCGGTAAAGTCCGTATTCCGCTTTTTATATTTTCGGGAAAAAATCCTAATTTTACATGCACCCACCCCATTGACTTGATAGGCGGGTCCCAATAAGCCCGGGGACCGATATTAGCCCTTTTGGCTAGGGTTGATAGGTGTTTTCTCCTATTTTAGGGGTAAAGTCCGTATTCCGCTTTTTATAGTTTCGGGAAAAATCCTAATTTTACATGCACCCACCCCATTGACTTGATAGGCAGGTCCCAATAAGCCCGGGGACCGATATTAGCCCTTTTGACTAGAGTTGATAGGTGTTTTCCTCTATTTTAGGGGTAAAGTCCGTGTTCCGCTTTTTATAGTTTCGGGAAAAAATCCTAATTTTACATGCACCCACCCATGACTGGATGCCCCTTCACGAATGCTTTACTTTGATACCTCACTCGACCCAATCGGACCATGCAGCGTATTTGAAGTCTGGGGACTACTTTTTCTCCGCGGAAGCTTTTTCCCGCGACCGCATCACCACCAGACCGCATTACCGCGGAAGAATACATGGCCAGGGACCCTTGGCCGGAACTATAGTCACCCAGAGTTACCTCCCCCCTAGATTGGAACTCTTCTGTGCTGGAGGTAGTTTTTGGTCTCTTGAGCTGGTGGCGCCCCCTGGCGGATGCAAGAGTTATCTCCCCCGGCAAAATATGCGATGTAATAGCCTTTCTATACTACTGGGGGCGTACGTATGTTATAGTTTGCTGGTAGAGATATCATACTTATAGCGACCACATGAAGGATAATTCACTTTATCTCGCCTGGGTGATTTGGGACGTATGTACTCCTGGGGGCCATTTTCGCCCCCGTAATATTTTTCTTGCCCCTCGAGTTAGGGAGCTCAAACTCACCACACTATACCACCAAGCTCTACCAGAAAAAGTTTTAAATCCAAGAGTCCCTATTGTGCGTTTGTTTTCAATAAGCCATCTTTCTGTCGATTTTTCGGTTAGATTTTTTTTAATTTTTACATGTTTTCTTTGCATAAACTGCATGATAATTTAGCAAATAATAGTCTAAAGAAGGAATTTTGTAGAAAAATTTACGAAAACGCCACTTTTCTGGCCGCCACTTTAATTTAACCATGATCCTCTGCTCGGTAAAAATGAACCTAATTATAATACGATAAACTATTAAGTCCCGGAGTGTCGACTCTCAATTATTTGTGATTCCGGAGATAGGGCAGAAACTTTGGTAGGTGGAGGTGTTTGGGGGGGGGGGGGGGGGCATAATGCCCCGCCCAGGCTTGGTAAGGTTAAATGATTCAGATCTAAAGGGTACGTATAGTAACCCTTGCTCGGTTGCAGTAGCTGATAATTAGTGAATAGTACAAGATAAAACGTTTCTAATTGAACTGTTCCTTTTTGTTTAAGAATTTCTATATTTCTTTTTAGATATTTCATTAATGTGCGGTGACCAATTCAGTTTTTTTTAGAAATAGACAACTAAAAATTTGATATTGTCTTCTTGTCCAATATCCTTTCCAGATATGCTGATTTTTACAACATGAACATAAATCATAAATGATTCAGCATATAACCTCGAGGAACAATTTTCTCGGACTTAATTAAAAAGGTATACTACTTTTCATATTTTACCTTAACCCTATCTTGTCTAGACTTTTTGGGCCCTGTCCAGGCCTAGGGGAGGCTTTGCATCCTCTAAATATTTGGTTTACTCCTTGATCTAGGAAGCTGAAACTTACCACACTATACCTTTTGGTCAATCTCTTCCAGAAAATGTAACACAAATCCCAGATGGCCCTTTGATGACACTCACATTTTCAAAAGAAGGCATTTTTGGTGGATTTTTCGGTCAGATTGTTTGATTTTTTTATTTAAGGAGAATTAGGACCCGAGAGATTTTCGAAAATTTGGGCTAAGTCTAAATTTCCAAAAACGCCCCTCATCATTATAATGATCAAATTTGATGACACAATGATACCGTGAGACTTGAAATGAAAAAAAATATATATTTCTTCTTTTTTTTTCTTTTTTTTCAATACCTTTGTAAGCAAAAATGTAATAAAATGACAAAGAATTTCGTGAGCGACTTTCAGAAAATATATACTATAGCAGGCCAGGAAAACGAAAAATAAAATGACCCAACTAAGTTTTGGAGGTCCAACGAGCGAAATTATCCATTTCGCCTGAAGCACGTGGCCGTAAGTAGTAGTATAAGTGGAAAAAAGGTCGTATTGACCTCCTTGCACTTAAACTTGTGGCTGTCATGTGGTGATCACGTGATCAAGGCATGTACTGACATGTTCTGGATTGCATCAGCATTGGCTGGGTGCCAAGTTTTGACCACTATAGGTCTGGCAACCTTTGACCTTTGTATTCCTCCGCGGTGATGCGGCCATGTCTGGCGGTGATGCGGTCGCGGAAAAAAGATTCCGCGGAGAAAAAGTAGTCCCCAGAATTCAAATACGCTGCATGGCCCGATTGGGTCGCATGAGGTATCAATGTGAAGCATTCGTGAAGGGGCATCGGATGGGCTGGGTGTGGGGTTGGAATAGCGTCATTCTGCGCATGCGCGGTAGACCAAGGGTATGAAAATAGACGTTTTGGGGTCTAGGGGAGCTCCTAATGGTCCGATGGAGTCAAGTGGGGTATCAATGTAAAGCCTATGTGAGGGGGCATCCGATGGGATGGGTGTGGGATTGGAATATAGTCATTCTGCGCATGCGCGGTAGACCAAGGGTATGGAAATAGACGTTTTGGGATCTAGGTGTACCACTAATGGTCCAATGGAGTTGAGTGAGGTATTAATGTGAAGCCTATGTGAGGGGACATCCGATGGGGTGGGTCTGGGGTTGAAATATCGTAATTCTGCGCATGCGCGGTAGACCAACGGTATGGAAATACACGTTTTGGGGTTGAGGGGAGCCCCTATTGGTCCGATGGAGTGGATTGAGGTATCAATGTGAAGCCTATGTGAGGGGGCATCCGCATGGACTAGTGATCCGGGCGTTGTCAACACTCTGCGCATGCGCAAACAGGGAATTGTGGGAAAAGGGTATGGAAATAGACGTTTTCGGGTCGAGGTGGGCCACTATTGGCCCTATGGAGTCGTATGAGGTATCAATGTGAAGGATACGTGAGGGGGCATCCGCCTGGACTAGTGTCTCGGCCGTTGTCAACATTCTGCGCATGCGCAAACAGGGAATTGTGGGAAAAGGGTATGGAAATAGACATTTTGGGGTCTAGGTGGTCCACAATTGGTCCTATGGAGTCGTATGAGGTATCGTTGAGAAGCATTCATGAAGGAGCATCCGCCTGGATAAGTGTGTCGTCCGTGTTCAACATTCTGCGCATGCGCAGACAGAGAATTGTGGGAAAAGTGCATTGGAAGGAACGTTTTGGGATCTAGGTGGGTCACTAATGGTCTGATTGAGTCGAATGAGCTATCAATGTGATGCATACGTGAGGGAGCATCCGACTGGCTGGGTGTGTTGTAGGAATATCGTCATTCTGTGCATGCGCAGGCAGGCCGTGGTATGGAAATACACATTTTGAGGCCGATATGGACCACTATGGGTCCGAATGTGTCTAGGGAAGTGTTATTTTGTAGCTCTCGGGGTGTAGACCACGACTTGAAGGGATGTCCACGTCGCCTGTGACGTCACTGGTGACGTCATCAGTGAGAGTAGTAGCGGAAGCGGGAGTTTCGGAGGTGCGATGGAGTGCATTTGGAGTAGATAACGGCCTATTTTTCCATCCAACTACCCGGTAGAGTTACCTGTGAGTGTGAGTGTATGCGCTCGTGTGTGTGTGTGAGTGAGTGAGTGTGAGTGAGTGAGTGAGTGAGTGAGTGACTGACTGAGTGACCTTTGACCCTGCGCTACTCGAAAGTGACGTCATCGTACGCAGGCACACACACAAACACATACCTGGTGCACCCTGTACCCTATAGCCCGTAGGGCATAGGGTACACCAGGGTGTGGGTGCACCAGGTATGTGTTTGTGTGTGTGACTGCGTACGATGACGTCACTTTCGAGTAGCGCAGGATCGCAGGGTCTGAATGTATTCAGCCATGCACTGATAGATACTCAGAATGCGCAAACAAGTGTCTGAGGCGGATGAATGAATGAGTAAGAATCATATTAGGTCACACCGAGCAAAGCTGGAACTTTCTGAAACGGCGACTTCTGATTGGACAAGAGCAGCTGAGAATACATCTAACGGACAAGAACGACTATGGCAGATGCAATGCCAAATGGCGGCCTCTGATTGGACAAGAGACTTCTTGAATTGTAAACCTACCCAACGCGGCTCCCCCAGCGTGGGTATGTTATGATGGAGGGGAAAATAAACTATATGAAAAAACTTGTTGTTGTTCTCTCATCCTTGTTGTTGTTGTTGTTCTCTCATCTGTCTGTATCATGGCGTCAAGGCGTTATGCTAGGGCGTTAAGGCGTAAACATAGGGCGTTAAGTCGTTGAGACAGGCGTTAAGGCGTAACGACGGGTCTTGACGGGGGACAGCCATTCGAGAGATTCACACTGATACCCCACACGATCCATTTGACCAGGGATGGTGAACCACTCAACAAACCTCCGCGAATCCCCAAAATGCCTGCTTTCTATACCACGGCCAGACTGCGCATGCGCAAATGATGAAAACGGAGGAACCATTAGTCCAGTCCGATCCCACTCACTCACTCACTCACTCACTCACTCACTCACTCACTCACTCACTCACTCACTCACTCACTCACTCACTCACTCACACTCACTCAGTCACTCACTCACGCACACTCACTCACTCACACACACGCGCGCATACACTCACACTCACAGGTAACTCTACCGGGTAGTTGGATGGAAAAATAGGCCGTTATCTACTCCAAATGCACTCCATCGCACCTCCGAAACTCCCGCTTTCGCTATTACTCTCACTGATGACGTCACCAGTGACGTCACAGGTGACGTGGACATCCCTTCAAGTCGTGGTCTACACCCCGAGAGCTACAAAATAACACTTCCCTAGACACATTCGGACCCATAATGGTCCATATCGGCCTCAAAATGTGTATTTCCATACCACGGCCTGCCTGCGCATGCGCAGAATGACGATATTCCTACAACACACCCAGCCAGTCGGATGCTCCCTCACAAATGCATCACATTGATACCTCACTCGACTCAATCAGAACATTAGTGACCCACCTAGACCCCAAAACGTTCCTTCCAATGCACTTTTCCCACAATTCTCTGTCTGCTCATGCGCAGAATGTTGAACACGGACGACACACTTATCCAGGCGGATGCTCCTTCACGAATGCTTCGCAACGATACCTCATACGACTCAATAGGACCAATTGTGGCCCACCTAGACCCCAAATGTCTATTTCCATACCCTTTTCCCACAATTCCCTGTTTGCGCATGCGCAGAATGTTGACAACGGCCGACACACTAGTTCAGGCGGATGCCCCCTCGCGTATCCTTCACATTGATACCTCATACGACTCCATAGGACCAATATTGGCCCACCTCGACCCCAAAACGTCTATTTCCATACCCTTGGTCTACTGCGCATGCGCAGAATGACGTCAGTTCCACGTCATACCCACCTAGTCGGATGCCCCCTCACATAGGCTTCACATTGATACCTCATACGACTCCATAGGCCCATTAGTGGCCCACCCAGACCCCAAAACGTCTATTTCCATACCCTTTTCCCACAATTCCCTGTTTGCGCATGCGCAGACTGTTGACAACGGCCGAGACACTAACCCAGACGGATGCCCCCTCACATAGGCTTCACATTGATACCTCATACGACTCCATAGGACCAATAGTGGCCCACCTCGACCCGAAAACGTATATTTCCATACCCTTGGTCTACTGCGCATGCGCAGAATGACGTCAGTTTCACGTCACACCCACCCAGTCGGATGCCCCCTCACATAGGCTTCACATTGATACTTCATACAGCTCCATAAGGCCACTAGTGGCCCACCCAGACCCGAAAACGTCTATTTCCATACCCTTTTCCCACAATTCCCTGTTTGCGCATGCGCAGAGTGTTGACAACGCCCGAGCCACTAGTCCAGGCGGATGCCCCCTCACATAGGCTTCACATTGATACCTCACTCGACTCCATCGGACCAATAGGGGCTCCCCTCGACCTGAAAACGTGTATTTCCATACCCTTGGCCTACTGCGCATGCGCAGAATTACGATATTTCAATCCCAGACCCACCCCATCGGATGCCCCCTCACATAGGCTTCACATTAATACCTCACTCAACTCCATTGGACCATTAGTGGTACACCTAGATCCCAAAACGTCTATTTCCATACCCTTGGTCTACCGCGCATGCGCAGAATGACTATATTCCAATCCCACACCCACCCCATCGGATGCCCCCCTCACATAGGCTTTACATTGATACCTCACTTGACTCCATCGGACCATTAGGAGCTCCCCTAGACCCCAAAACGTCTATTTCCATACCCTTGGTCCACCGCGCATGCGCAGAATGACGCTATTCCAACCCCACACCCAACCCATCCCATGCCCCTTCACGAATGCTTCACATTGATACCTCATACGACCCAATCGGACCATGCAGCGTATTTGAATTCTGGGGACTACTTTTTCTCCGCGGAAGCTGTTTTCCGCGACCGCATCACCGCCAGACATGACCGCATCACCGCGGAGGAATAAGGTTGCCAGACCTATAGTGGTCAAAACTTGGCACCCAGCCAATGCTGATGCAATTCAGAACATGTCAGTACATGCCTTGATCACGTGATCGCCACATGACCGCCACAAGTTTAAGTGCAAAAAGGTCAATGCGACCATTTTTCCACTTATACTACTACTGCCGTACTCACATATTCAACTGTGCACGTGGACACAGAACACCACTGACATTTCGCCATTTTGCCTGCGACGTCACAAGAAAACAAAGATAATTCAATAGAAAATAAACTACAGCAGATATTAAATTCAAATTTTCCACAAATACACAGCTAGATACGTACTTTTAAGTTCATCTGTTGGCAAAGAAATCGAATTCAGCGCTTTGAAATCACACAGGTCGGAAAGTGACAGAGCGTGCTTCTTTCCCAAACAAGGTGACCCATCACATGTGAATAATAATCATACGCCCAAATAGGCATGTCGCAGATATCGTCCATAACATGTATAAACATCAAAGAAGCATCATATTCAGTGATATTTAGAATACAAAATATTTAATTCGACAGTTTTATTGCAGAAAATCATTTTTGGAAACCTCCCTGGGGAGGTACTTTTTCAAGCCTAATATCCTGCCTCATGCTTCACGAGAAATCGCGCGAGATTTGATAATTGGTGAAAGTGATGGAAAAAAGATCATTCGTCTAATTACATCAAATTTAGACAACAAAGATGGTATTATAGTGAATTTCGGTGAGTAGCCCTCCGATCTAAATGATTCTGCATTCCGATCGCATGTTCTGAAAGCATTTGTCGATGAAAATGGGTGAGCGTAAACGTGTGTAGATGAATGACATTAACCCTCACGGCCGTGTGCCAACAACAACAACAATACGAAACAACAACAACATGTTGAATGACTGTCTTATTCAGACGGACTTTGATTGACAGGTGTTCAGTTTTGTGCGAAGGGTTAATTCATCGAGGCCGGAAAAAGTCCACCTGAGCTGGAAGAAATGTGAATCGCCATTTTCCCGAACAATTCTGTTTGCTTGATCACGTGTAGCATCCTATTTTCCAACAACTTCAAGTTGGTCATTCTTGTTTGACCTCAACGAAGAGATGATTCAACTTTATTCGTGAGTTAAACAGTCACCACATTTCTTCAATTTCCACATTTTACTTAAAAAAATCGACTACATTTTTTATCAATTTTGTTCCACAAAGTCATTTTTCCCGACTTAGTTTAAAAAATAGTCATATTTTCTTGTGTTTAATTGTGTTTCCTATCTTTATGAGATGAAATAATGCGCCCTTGGTAATTTAGTGGCCTTTTGAAAATTTCAACCTGACAAAAAAAACGTCAAAATCTCTCAAATCCCCCTGATCCTTAAGTGTTTTCTTCTCATGAACTGCACGATAAATCACTAAATTATAGTCTAATGTGAAATAAAATAGTTTATGTCCACTTTTCCTGGCAGAAAAGCAGGAATTTTAAAGAAAATGACGGGAACATCACTTTTGTGACCAGTACCCTACATGGCCCCCATTTAAAATTTACCTATGATCCACTGATCAGGAGATTATGCTCGAAATGACCCCAATACGACGAACTGTAAAGTTAACGAGTGTCAGCTCTCAGGTTGTTATCGTTGCCGTAGCTGATAATTAGTGAATAATACAAGATAAAACGTTTCTTATTGAAACGTTCTTTGATTTGTTTAATAATTTCTATATTTCTTCTTAGATATGTTATTAACGCACGGTGACAATCTCAGTTTTTTTACGTTGAAATTGACACCTGAAAATTTGAAATTGTCTACTTGCTTAATATCATTTCCAGATATGCTAATTTTGACACCAGGTACGTTATTCATGACTGATCCAGTATATATCCGCAAGGAACAATTTTATGGAACTTAATTAACAAGGGCCCAAGGGGTTTCAATATACGCCCGTATATCTGGAATTACATTGGTCCAAATTTCAAGGTTGTTTACTAGCCTTGATTCCAATTGGTAGCTATCAATCCAGAGAAAGGTCTACAATTTCGGGCTTCCGACAATGTAACATATATCACATCTTAGACTGAATGATAAACTAAAATGAGCTTAACTCTTGGTAACAAGTTGACCTTGAATCAAGAGTCAAGAGCTCACATATCCAATACTGAAATTGACAATAGTCAAACACAAGAAAATAGTAGTTTTCCTGCAAATCGATTCCTTTCAGGCGAGAGAATTTTTCATGAACAGGGCTGCACAAATTGCGCGAACAATAGGTTTGGTTACGCAATTTTCATTATGCGTAACCCATTTTCAGTTCACTTGAATTACGGATCTGTATACAATAGTGATGGGTTATGCAAATCAGAGAAGGGTTACCCAAAATATTTTAGCGTAACCCATAGTTGGGTTAAGCAGAATTTTCAATTTGTGCAGTCCTGATGAAGGAAGAAGAAACTGATGAAGTAAATATTTGTTCTTGCGTTAATAAACAGGTATGAAGTTCATACAGGACCCCTCTCCCCGTTAAATTACTAAATGTATGGTTAATTTCACAACAGTTTAACTAATGTATCTGTTTCAAACATGGGAGACAACTCCACATGACAAATGCAAGTAAGGTTTACTCAAAGTTTGGTACCAATACATACCTTGAAACTAGAGATATCGCATGGACAACAAATGTTAATGGATGAATGGACAGAATGCAACATCGCATTACACGACTTCGTCTTCGACAGGCATATGAAAATGTGACTTTTAATGATTTCTTGTTTTTGGGGTCACAGTGACCTTGACCTAAATGTTGGTACACGACACATCGTCTTTCCTCAATGTATCAATGGACACAAAAAATCATGATTTTTAAGAATTTCATGATTTTGGGGGTCACAGTGACCTACACTATTGATCTTGACCTAAATTTTGGTACTTGACAAACCGTCTCCCCGTAATTTCTCAATGGACACAAATAATCATGATTTTTAACAATTTCACGATTTTGGGGTCAGTGACCTTGACCTTTGACCGTGACTTACATTTTGGTATGTGACACATCGTGTCCCCCTAATTTATCTACTGACACAAAAATGTTATTTTTAATAATTTCCTGATTTTGAGGTCACAGTGACTTTTGACCTTGACCTAATTTTTGGTATGCGACACTTCATTTCCCCCTACTGAATCCACTCACAAACAATTAGTATTTTTTACTGATTTCCTGATTTTTAGGTCACACTGACCTTTGACCTTGATTCTGGGGTCACAGTGACCTTGTCTATTGGACATGGACCTAAATTTTGGACATGACAAAACAGCTCTCTGTAATTTCTCAGTGGAATCATGATTTTTAACAATTTCACGATTTTGGGGTCACAGTGACCTTGACGTTGACCGTGACCTACATTTTGGTAGGTGACACACCGTGTCCCACTAATGTATCTACTGAGACAAAAAATGTTATTGGTATGCGACACTTCATTACCCCCTATTGGATCCACTCACAAAAAATTTGAAATTTTTAATGATTTCCTGATTTTTCGGTCACACTGACCTTTGACCTCGACCTACATTTGGTATGCAACACATCATTCCCCCCTAGGGCATCCACTCACCAAAAATTAGAACTGTAGATAGAAAATTGTCAATGATCAATAATTTCCTGATTTTTGGCAACAGTGACCTTTGACCTCGACCTCAATTTTGGTACACGACACATCGTCTCCACCTAGTGTATCCACTCACAAAAAATTGCAACTGTGGATAGAAAACGTTCACAAATATAGACCGGACACGAACACTTCAGCGCTTTCCTGTTTTTGAGGCCAGTGACGTTTGACCTCTGACCTCGACCTTGATTTTGGTAGATAGAAAACTGTCCCAGATATAGACCGGGCGCGAGGGACGGACAGACGGATGGACGGACGGACGGAAACCGCCATCACATAATACGTCCGCCTTTTGGCAGGCGTATAAAAAGGATACTACTATTTATATTTCATCTTAACCCTATCTGACCTGTGATTATTGGGACGCGTCCCAGCCTTGGAGGGAGGTTGGGGGTTGGGGGGGGGGGGAGCATTTCACCCCCTAAATATCTGGGCTATCCCTCAATATGGGAAGCTGAAACTTACCACACTATACCCTTTGGGTCAAGCTCTAACAGGGAATGAAAAACAAAAATCCATGATGGACGCTTTGATAACGTCATTTTCAAAAAGGCGTTTTTTTGGTTGATTTTTCTGTCAGATTTTTCGAGTGTTTTTATTTATTCCTTCTCAAAAACTGTATGATAAATTAGTAAATAATAATCCGATGTGAAATAAAATAATTTTTGCTCACTTTTCCAGACCCCATTATGATAAACGACAGGATCCCGGAATGTTAGCTGTCCATATCTTGTCGTTCCGGAGATAGGGTAGAAGATTTGATGGGGGGCATAATGGCCTTGATGGGTTACATCAAAATATTCATATAACGTTATTCGACAGGTGAAAGTATAGTTTGCCCAACATATATCGCTTTGGGTGAACGTGAACTGGTAATTTCGTCCATCGTCAACCGGCGTTGTTACAGTTGCGAGTATTCAGGGCCAGCAACTCGGAGAGATCATCTGAAAAGGGGTACCCCATCTTCGATATGGTTTCGTGCAGGGTGTTTACTTGTTTCTTAAAGGTTTTCTAAGTTGATTCGCTTGTGAAGCATGATCCCGAGGCACACAGGATAATTCCTCCTGAATTCTGGTAAGCACCTAGAACTGGTGAAATCTCCGACACCGTCGGTGATTATTGGTCTGTCTCTCACACGGATAGTCACCCAGCTGGCGTAATTACTGTTATTCGAAATGAGAGAGAGAGAGAGAGAGAGAGAGAGAGAGAGAGAGAGAGAGAGAGAGATGTTTTAACGTCACGTTCAGGAATATTTCAGCTATATAGCGACGATCAAACAAAAAATCTTAACTAAGTATGTCAACACAAGAAAAAAATGGCAATCTAAAAGTGATCAACACAACACAGTAAAACATGTACATTAATAAATTATGTAACAAACCGATTTCTCTCAAATAACCTAAAATCAAATCTTCTTTTCCCCCACCAAAATAGTCTTACAAAGTAGCTGCTCGAAAAAAAAAAAAGAATCTCCAACAATTCTAACATCTATACAGTCGACTAACATATGTTTCACTTTGAGTTTCTCATGACATGGAATACACATCGGGGCTGGTTCGTTTTTGTCGGGTTTACCAAGGGTAAACCCTACATTAGTATCACTCTTCAGTTTTTCTTTTTTCTTCTGCACATGTGTAGTTTTGATCTCCTGCACGGAGACTGTTCTCATTTGATGCCCCTTACAGCATTCATAAAAAATACCGTACTTCTGTCTGACAGTCATATACACATGTGCAATGCACGGTAGCTTGTGCATTGAACGTGATAATTGGTACATTATCGCAGTAAATTTTATCTTTACAATTTCCTTTAAAATTTGCCTTTCCAATCTATTTTATCCGGTATCATTTGTTACGGCGGGAAGGGTGCGCCGTAGTCATTCTCCAGGCGTAACCACGTAGCGAGTTTTTGTGGATACAAATTATGTATGCGTATCCACATTTTAAAATCACCGAAAACAAGAAATTTCCAAATTGTGGATACACATGATTTTTTGGTGATGTATCCACATTTTACTTCCACCTTACTTGATCAATTATCAGCATGAGAACTGAATAAAATTGCGACAAAACTCTGGCAGAAATTTTGGCGAAAGTTTTTGGGACAGATTTCGTTATTTTTTCAAGTGTCTGACGTGTCTTCTCCGTCGATCTTCTTCAACAAAACGAAATAGGAACGACTGGCACTTTTGCACAAAACTCTTTTACATATCTGATTATGGTTACAAAGAATAAAAACCTGGGGTGTTTTCCTTTTGCTGGTATGGATGAGAAAGAGATACGATATTTCGATCCCGTCAACGCTGAACTTTCATCCCAAGTCTGAATTTCCCAGAGTACAAGTAATCGTGAATTTGATTGGCTGAAGAGTACATATTGGCTCCGCCCACACGTTATTCAACCAATCAGTAAACTTTTTACACGACATACGAATTCAATGAAACTAAATAAGATGGGCTCGTTTTCTAGATTTATACTTTTTCTTTCCAATCCATATGAATTTAAAGGCATTTCTGTAAAACCGTGATTATTTAGCATTTAAAATAACACTATGAGTATGACAGTATCTTGTTTTATAGTCAAGAGTTGTTAGAAAAATGATCGTGAAGTAGAATAACGAATTTTCTGAACTTGTCGGAGATTGCGACGTCTGAAGATTTTCTTGTCTGGATGTACTTTTAGTAGATTCATTTTCTCACAGATTAAATAAGTATGGAAATTATATAAATGTGGATACTATGTGGATACATCTCTTATATAGGATGCGTATCCACATTTTACAAAAGTCGAAGTTTTATGCTCTAGATAAAAATGTGCATACACATCCTATATAGAGATGTATCCACAAAAACCTTCTATATTGCGGTCACGCCATTCTTCATGGTCCATCGACAACCGATCCGTGGAACTTTTGTTGTAAGATCACAAAGGTGGTGTTAGCTTTAGATATAGGGAATCGTCTTCAATGCATTTTTGATACACACAGCTTATTTAGACTGAATATTTCAGAATTATTTGTTGCTCAAATTGGTTTTGGATAAAGGTGTCCTATTTTTGTAACAAAAAGAAAATCTGCACCGAAAAGTGCATAAAAATACGAAAATAAGCCAATGAACCTATGGTGCGCCATAAATCCGTTTTCGTGCATCTGCAGCCCTTCATTATTTCGTGTCTTGTAATTCAGCATGTATAGGCTGTACAGGCTATACAAAATGGTCCATTTCATATCATTTTGATAAAAGTGAAAGTTTGGCCCTACAAACCGAACAGCTTGAGGAAGATTCCTTATGTAAAGCGAACACCACCTTTCCTCCCTTAAATGATCACAAATATGGGACTAATAAACCACTCTGATGCAAGTAAACCCGACATCAGTACTTTAAGTACTTTGATTTAATAAATGTTTGTGAGTCATTCGCGAATGACCGACTCTATACTGCACCTGATTATAGCCTGATCGAAATATTTCTGACTGTCAAGAAGAGTATAACGTTTAGTTTTCTTAAACTCACGAAGCTTGTCGCCAACCTCAGCATCCCATAAAGATTGAAATAGCTTCCTCATATAGGCACAGATACAAGGTCCGAAATCGCAATACGGGACTCCACACGCTTAAAACGCAAATGTTATATTTAACATCTAGAGGGTTGGAGGAGGGAAAGCATTTAGAAAGTGTTATTTCGCCACTTTTAAGTGTTGGATGCAACCGCTTAAAATGTTGCATTTAACACTTAAAAGTGGTGAATACAACACTTTCTAAATGTTTCCCCTCCTCCAACCCTCTAGATGTTAAATCTAACATTTGCGTTTTGAGAGTGATGATGGTTAACCTTGTCATCTAGTGCTGCAGTGGCCTTTGCATCAGCATCAGTATTTCCTGCGATGCCAACATCGCTATAGGTAGCCAACAAAAACAATATTAAACTGCAGGTCAACTCTACGGTCATATAACTTGTGAGTTGTAGATCTATCCTTGGTCGCTTGGAGGCATGACAGAGTCTGGGAATATTGCATACTTTTTAATTGTGCTTGTCCCAATATCTTCTAATGCCGTCAAAAGAGTTTTGGCTTCAGCACTAAAAATAGAACTTTTGTCTGGTAATTGATAGGTTTTGGTTTTGGAACCACACGCCACGCTTTGGACCCATCAGGATTTTTTAGCTTGATGCGACTCATACTTTCTCTCATTAGACCATATTGGATTACAAGGCATATAAGGGAAGTGGGAAGTGATGCCGAAATACTGACAGAGCCACATCATGACTTCACAGTATAGTCAAGAATCTAAGGATTCGTGATATGTGTTGTATCTCAGGTACGCTTTTATTGTACCTGTTCATGTGGCAACTTGGATGACATGACCACACGGCCCCTAGCACCGGCATAAGCGGAGTATATACCGGGCGACCGCGGAGTTCTGTTATATATGTAAATCTAGTACGACAGACAATTTATTGAAGCAATTGCTGAAATTGATAAACTATTCTGAATAGTTCAGTACTCAACCGATTATTGTTCACCAGTTATATTCGGGTTGAGATTTTACATGTTTTACATTAGAAAAGTAATATAAGGAAAGTGGATGGTAAGTGAAAAAGTAACGTGATATATATGTTGATAAATAATAAAGAAAAAACACATATGCGTATTCCGCAGTACATATATATGGCCATATTTGTTTTCCCTCCGTCTGTAGGATGAGTTTTACGGCAGTAAGAACAATTGTCGAAAGTAAATTCACCGCAGACTTGATTGACCTTCAGAATAAAACAGTTGAAGATATGCGACCCATCTTTCAAACTATAATCCCCACCGGCATTCTTACGTATGTGCCAGCGTATGCGTTACATTCATATACAATTAAGATCCAGGATGAAAGTCAAAGAGAATCGGCCCACTGACTAACAGCAACGGGGGTGTGGTACCTGAAAGATATAAATCCTTTTGGGAGAACATAAAAATTATTTCGTTCGATGACGAGTCCAACAAATCACCTCCGTGTTCCTGCAGAGAGTACACTAGGACGGCGGTGTGTGTTCTGGGAAAGGCCTTCTCAATCCTTTGAACTCGGCGATCTCTCATTACCATGCAGGAATATTGATTAAAGACGATCAACAGAAAAGATTTTTCGAGACATTTGAAATACGATAACGCTAATAAACTATAATTTTGTAAAGTTCATAGACGCGTACATCAAGGTGTTTTAGCCTTTTTTCTTCTTTTTCCTCTACTCCCTAATCAATTGAATCTGATTTTTCTAACATTTCAGCCCTTCTTTGGATTTTGCTGGGGTGGTTCACCTGATCGACATCTAATGTAGTATTTTTAATTCTGACTGGGGAAAAACGATTGTAGCAATCAGAATGCTTCTACAATGAATCGCGACAGTATTAATAGTAGGACGAAAAATAATGTTACCGTTACCGATACCGATATAGTATATAAGATAGATAGATAGATAGATCTTTATTCAGAAGCTTGGTGACGGCAAATGGCAAAATCTCTTTCCATGCAGGTCTGGAAAAAAATAAACAAGAACATGAATGTAAAATATATGGGAAATGTGATGAGTCGTTTGTATAATAACCTCACATAATAAATATATTATGTAAAAATTACTATGACTATATGTATATTGCTATTGTTATTGTTATGAGTAATATGGCTGACGTGGCTCTCTTTTCGCATCGTGTGAATATTTCCACCAAGATTTGTGCTTGGATTATGTTTAGGCATATAATGTGCATAATAGTGAGTCAAATTGGAGATTTGCCTCGCAGGACATTTACAACCGCCACTGTTGTAACGGCTTAGAATGTCCGAATGGCAAAACAGTGTCCTACATTGTATCCTATAAAATGGAGCGTAATGCGGATTGATGCCCTAGTGCACTCCAGCCCTTCCTAGGACAACCCTCCCTGGAGATCTACGGACCTTCATCTGCACGTAAGAATGTACAGAGGACATTCTTAGCCTAAACACCGGCATCGCCTTTAACCAAACATTTTGATTATGGACACGGAAATTCTTTAATGGACGACAGCTGAATATTGAACGTAGGACTAAAAGCTTATATGAAGAATCCTATTTTTGGGGGGTCAATCCACGACGAGTTGACGAGTTGGGGCGTATTTCTAGATTAATCAATCGCCCCGTATCGTTTTGACATCCAAAGTGTCATGATTGAGGTAATAACTTTGCATAAAGCAATACCAGTTATTACATGAAATTGTCGTGTGAAACTTGGATATTCTGTATCGAGCCATCTGGACAGCTTGACTAATATGCTAGGGAGGTGGTAAAAATAAAGTTAGACACAGCATTGATGGCGGGGATCCCAGAAAGATACTCGACTCTCGAGTGAATGAAGCAGCATATACCTCTTTCAGCCCTCTGAGTCATGCAACCTCATCAGCTCTCCGAGCCATGCAAGTAGTATAGAAAGGGCATATTGAGCCCCATTGACCTTTGACCTCTGTAGAGGTCACGTGGAGGTGGTGGGGTCATAGGTCAATGAGTGCAAGTGTACTGACCTGTATGTGGGGTTAGGATGCGCAGGTGTATGGCGTCCCTTCCGGTAGGCGTGAATCGGACGTGACCTTTGACCTACATCCGAGTGCATGTAAAATTAGGATTTGTCCCGAAAATATAAAAAGCGGAACACGGACTTTACCCCTACAATAGAAGAAAATCCCTATCAACCCTATCCCAAAGGGCTAATATCGGTCCCAGGGGCCCCATTGACCTTTGATCTCTGTGGAGGTCACGTGGAGGTGGTGGGGTCAAAGGTCAATGAGTGCAAGTGTACTGACCTGTATCTGGAGTTAGGATGCCCAGGTGTATGACGTCACTTCCGGTTGTCGTGAATCGGGCGTAACCTTTGACCTACATCCGAATGCATGTAAAATTAGGATTTGTCCCAAAAATATTAAAAGCGGAACACGGACTTTACCCCTACAATAGAGGAAAACCCCTATCAACCCTATGCCAAAGGGCTAATATCGGTCCCTGGCTTATTAGTCCAGTCAATCTGCGGTTTGACCTAGAAAAAATTGCAACAGAAACGGGGTTTGCGGTAAATAACCTCTGAAGTGATTCCGAACAACATATAAAAAATGTAGATTGATGTAGACAAGGGAAAATTTTTAATTTGCATAAATCCAAGATGGCCGTTCTGCGCAATATTTTCGGTCAATTTTACACAGTATACACCCTACCTTGGGCAGAGTTGCTCAAATTAAACACTACAAATTAAAACAACTTCACATACATTCACACTGATAACATTTGTAGATATTTTGACCAAGCAAATAGCCAAGGTGGCTGCCATTTTCAAGATGGCCGCTGTTCAGACAGTCGGATACCATCTCCAGCATATAATCCAACGGTAACGGTGGTCCTTCAAGGAATGAAGGTAACGTTCATTCTTCAACGAATGGGGATAACGGTGGCTCTTCAGGTATGAAAGTAACGGTGATCCTTCAAAGAATGGAGGTAATGGTGGTCTTGCAGGTAAGAGATAACGGTGGTCCTTCAGGTATGAGGTAACGGTGGGCTTTCGGAAAGTGAGCTAACGGTGATCCTTCAAGGAATAGTTGTAACGGTGGACTTTCAGGTGTGAAGGTAACGGTGGTCCTTCCGATATGGAGGTAACGGTGGTCCTTCAAAGAATGAAAAAACGGTGGTTATTTTGGTATGGAGGAAACAGTGATGCTTCAAACAATGGAGGTACTCGTGGTCCTTCAGTTATGAGGTTACGGTGGTCCTTCAGATATGAGGTTATGGTGGTCCTTCAGGTATGAGGTAACGTTGGTCCTTCAGGTATGAGGTAAGGGTAGTCTTTCGGGAATGAAGGTATCGGTGATCCTTCAAAGAATGAAGGTAACGGTGGTCCTTCAGGTATGAAGGTAACGGCGATCTATCAGGCATGGAGGTAACGGTGGACCATCAGGTATGGAGGTAACGGTAGACCATCAGGTATGGAGGTAACGGCGACCTACCAGGTATGGAGGTAACGGTGGACCATCAGGTATGGAGGTAACGGTGGACCATCAGGTATGGAGGTAACAGTTATTCTACAAATACAAGCGTCTAGTCCGTCGTTCAATATTCATCTGTCATTCATTAAAGAATTTCCGCGTCCGTAATCCAAAGACCTAATTCATATAAAAGCATTAGCACCAAATTTACAGAATGAATCATGGTATGCATAAAACTAGGCTAGTTTCCTACAAGAGAGAAGAATGGAGGTAACGGTGGACCTTAATGTATGGAGTTAATGGCGGTCTATCAGGTATGAGGTAACGGAGATCCTTCAACGAACGGAGGTAACGATGGACCGGTAATGGTGGTCCTTCAGGTATGGCGGAAACGGTGGTCCTAAAGATATGGAGGTAAACGTTGGATCTTCAGGTGTGAAGGTTACTCTGCTCCTTCAAGGGATAGAAGTAACTGTGGCCCTTCAAGGAATGACGGTAACGGTGGATCTTCAGTTATGAAGGTAACTGATTGCTTTCAATTATGGAGATATTAAAGGTAGCCCTCTCAGGAATGGAAGTAACGGTGGTCCTTCAGTTATGTGGATAACATTGGTCCTTCAAGGAATGGTGGTAATGGTGGATCTCCAAACGGTGGTCCTTCAGTTATGTGGATAACAATGGTCGTTCAAGAATGGAGGTAACGCTGGACCTTCAGGTATGGAAGTAACGGTGGTCCTTCCATTATGGAGGTAACGGTGGTCCTTCAGTTATGGAGGTATTTATGGTGGATCTTCAGTTATGGAGATTACGGTGGTCCTTCAAGTAATGGAGGTAACGTTTGAACTTCAGGTATATAAGTAACAGTGATTCTTGGGGTATGGAAGCGACGGTAGACCCCCAGGAATGGAAGTAACGGTGGTCCTTCAATTATGGAGGTAACGGTGGCCCTTCAGTTATGGAGGTAATGATGGATCTTCAGTTATGTGGATAACAATGGTCCTTCAAGTAATGGAGGTAACGTTTGAACTTCAGATATACAAGTAACGGTGATCCTTGGAGTACGGAAGCAACGGTAGACCGCCATGAATAGAGGTACCGGTAACGAGCAATATAGGAAACGGTGGTCCTTCAAGGAATGGAGGTAACGGTAGACATAATTCATGTATGCAGGTAACGGTGGTCCTCCAGTAATGGAGGTAAGGAACATCCTTGAACAAAGGGAGGTAACGGTGGTCAGTCAGGTATGAAGGTAACGGTGAAGCTTTCATGCATGGATATAACGGTGGACATGTATAGAGGAAAAGATGTTTCTTAAAGGAATGCAGAAAACCGTGCTCCTTCAGATATGAAGGTAAAGGTGGTGTTTCAAGGAAATAAAGAATTTAATAATTCAGGAGATATTGTTTATTTTGCTTATCTGGTCGCGAGAATGTTCGAATTTGGCGGCCACCCTCGGGTAATTATCGATACGGGTAGGTAGGGCATGATCGAACTCGTTTGATCGATTTCATCTATGTACTATTTCTTCTTCGCTTTGTTCCTCAAGACAACTACTGTGTCACTACTTACATCCTTCATATTATACATGTCTCTATACTCCATATCACGAGGTCACAAATGTGAAGTGGAAATCCTGAAAGTAAGACTGCCGACTGGTTATCGCTATGGCAGACCCGCTATCTGCCATGGTACGACTTTGTCAGACGAACCATAGCTGGGAATGATGCTACTCTAAAGGGAGACCATGGATCAAACAGTTATAAGATAGCAGTTGTCCATTTAACCCTATCTGGCCATCGCGATTTGTGGTGTACCGCAGCCTGGGGGAGTGGGGGGGGGAGGGGAAAGTGCTCATACATATTTTGGCTATCGCTAAGGCTAGAGGGCTGATACTTGCCACACTATATCTTTGGGTCGAGCTCTACAAGAAAATGCAAAAAAAAAATCCACGAGACCGCCATGATGACGTCACAGTGACGTAATTTTCAAAAAGAGCATTTTTGAGGCGACTTTTGGGTCAGAATTCAGATACACTCGACCACAATGGCCAGGCACTGGCGAAGGTAAAAATCTGGGTAATCGTCATTGCTGATGTCAAAGGTGTATTGTAGGGTAGTTCTGGTCAGCAGAATCAGATTTGGCGTGATTAAAATTATATATATATACATAGACACAAACAATATTCAAATCGGACACAAATATCTATTTCTCTGTTAGATGTACTGGCAGAAAAATAGCAGCCATCTTGGAAAATGGCGACCATTTTGAACTTTGGGCAGAGAAACGTCTTCCACCTTCATCCGTTGTCAATTATTTATGCGAAGATGTATTTACGGTGGCTCATAGCCTTTATCTGAAAATACGTTCCCTGAATGTAATATCCGCATAAATATGTAGATAGAAAACAAGCAATGAGCGACCATCTTGAATTTATGCAAATTAGAAATTTCCCCTTGTCTACATCAATCTACATTTTTGATATGTTGTTCGGAATCACTTCAGAGGTTATTTACCGCAAACCCCGTTTCTGTTGCAATTTT